>JAUELF010269025.1:0-10967 GCA_031471495.1 Clinocardium nuttallii | reverse complement strand
ACTTCTACTGCTGTTGCTACTACTTCCGATATCACTTATATAACTAGATGATTACTACTTCTACTACTGTTGCTACTACTTCCGATATCACTTATATAACTAGATGATTACTACTTCTACTGCTGTTGCTACTACTTCCGATATCACTTATATAACTAGATGATTACTACTTCTACTACTGTTGCTACTACTTCCGATATCACTTATATAACTAGATGATTACTACTTCTACTGCTGTTGCTACTACTTCCGATATCACTTATATAACTAGATGATTACTACTTCTACTACTGTTGCTACTTCTTCCGATATCACTTATATAACTAGACGATTACTGCTACTACTACTACTGCTTCTTATCTGGGCCTACTTATGCTAATTAGTAGTCCCAGTTCTTATATTGATATTATTACTATAACTAGACGATAACTATTACTTTTAACTGCAACTGGAAATATACAGTAATATTTTGTTATAATTATGATAAACTCAAACAAGAAACGCACCTATTAGTTGGTCTATTGGCGGTGGACTGCGCGTAAAACTGTTGTGAATTTCATCGTCACTTCCGCCTCTTCCACTATCGCTGGTGCCCGTATCGCCGGATGTTTCACTGTGGTTGTCTTCTAGTTTGTTATTACTGCTTGGCGCCAGGTAGGACAATGGGCCCGGGGGCTGCAGGAAATTAATATACAATATTAAATATCGGTACAACATCGTAATCATAGTGTTATTGGATTTTTATCAAACAATTTCTATATCTAATCAGTGTCGACACAGATCAAATGGCGCACACTCATTTCTAGCAACTTTTGATATGTATACAGTGGAACCTGTGTATAAAGACCATTCATAGGAAAGCAACATAATGGTCTTTATTCACATTTGGTCCTTAAATACAGGTTCACTAATTTTTGATACTAATAAAGTGTGGTTGCTATAGACATGGAATCACTATTTTAAGGTGGGGCTTTAGCACACATGTGTTGCCTAAATTAATATTAAAGATCGTTATAGCTTGCTTTGAGATATAACTATATATATATAACAATCCAACTATGTATAACTCAAAACAAACAGAGTCGACACAGATGTAACAGCGCACATCAAACATGTCCAACGCGTGAAGTGTATATTCTTGAAAAGCTCGAAGTGATGGTTATAAATGCAGATTGTGGTCAATTCCAATGAACAACACGAGGGTCTCGCCTTGTTTGTGTATTGACAGAGCGTGCCCCTCGGAGGGGGCAGGGCGTCTCCCCTCGGATGAGGCAGAGAGTCCCCCTCGGATGGGGAGATCGTGGGTTCGATCAACCGTCGGGTCATATCAAAATCTTTAACAATATAAATAAGTGCTGCTTTCATTGGCGATCAAGGTTGCAGGGTTAGTTTAACGAATGAATGACTGGACCAGTATTACTGGTAACTTACCAATGAAACGCCTTTATTTAAATGAAAGTGGCGTTAAAAAAACACCAAACAATCAATTGAAAAAAACCTGAATCATTTGTTTACTTCTTTTTTTTTGTTATCTTAAACAAGCGTTTACTTCAATAACAACATACTTAAATGAATGCATCTTTAAATGACTACAGGCATGCACACAGCGGAATTTGATTTGATTAGTTGTACATTGATCACTTCTGCTTTCGATTGCAATATTCGGAAGCTTACGATATCTAATCTACGCATCACTTTACACTTTTAACGAACGGTTACAAACGTGAGCTACCAAGCGTATACAATGAAAACAAAGATAGTATAGGTAAGACACGTAAACCCTTTCGCAAATGCAGACTCGTGTTAACGCATCTGCAGCGAACACCTTGTGAAACCATTGTGACACAATGTAGAAAGATCTCATCATGATGAGCAATTGCTCATTTTGTCACAATGTTTTTCAACTCTATTCGATAATTACGTAAACCATTTATGGACCTTTTCATCAATTTGCCTACGTGTTTCCAAAGCCGTCTGCGGGTTCGTTGTATGTGGGAAAGGGTTATATAAATTGCTGCTAGACGGAATTATAATAAAGAACAGAGACACGGTGTTTGAAGACAGAAATGAATGATTTTCTTGATTTCATGGATTACTCACAAAGAATCGTTCATTAAGTTTTCTTTACAAGAAATTCAATCAGACGACGAGTAAAGTCATTAAAAAGACCTATTAAATGTACCGGTAATATCCTGGCTATCATCTATAAAGAATAAACCTCTTTATTGGAGATCTCCCCCAGAAAATTAAAATGTTAAATAAAGTGAAATAATTTTTGCACGTAATCTACTCTTTATTTAGCCACGGCATGCAAACAACGTTCTTCTCCCACAGAAAATTAAAATGTTAAATAAAGTGAAAACATTTTGCACCTAATCTACTTTTTATTTAGCCACGGCATGCAAACAACGTCATCTTATGGTTTTGCACACATTAAGAAATTACGACAAATGCTCCATGGAGTTCAGTCACATTTCAACGGTAGTGTTGTAATTGATAAACCTGGCAATTTCTACGTTTGTCAAGCAACCTTCAAAGGCCATCTGTTGCACATGCGTAAACCCTTACTTTTAAACATGTTGTCAAGTTGCAGGTACAACCGATGCATGTTACAAACGGACCGTGAAGTGTCAGCCCAGATGTTGTCGTTTCATAACCTCGCCCGAATCATATGGATCCAGCACGACCCCTAATCACCAGATGCGGTTCAAATGCCATAAAAACCAAACATTCTTCCCTTTTCATTGATTGCAACATAATTTGGCACACAATTGAGCCGTCCCGCGAGAGAATTAACACTTTGAACTTTGAAAAGTATCGAACCGAATCAGCCTAAGCATGCGCGCCGGATAGACAGTTTTCGCCTCCTTTAGATTTTCTGTTTCATGAATCATTACTGTACACCTCTATCCGCCTGCGACGGAATGTGTGGACAGCGCAGGCTGATCTGGGTTGATACATTACGCAGAGGCCATAATGTTGGTTTTCTCGCGAGACGGCTCATTTATCATTGTGTGGCTATGCGTTCATTCAAACACCTTGCGCATTTAATGTTATGTTGCAAATGCGTGCAATCTAATTGTGGCTTACATTGGTCGCTTTACAACACCAACGACTACTCTGAAGATGTGGTATAAATCGTTCAAAATTAAGGCCAATGGTACTGAAGATGTTATATAACTAGTTTAAACTAAGGTTTGGGGGTACTAGATGCATGCGTACAGCGGGAGAAATGTTAAATAAAATTAAAACCAACAACGCTCAGTATCCGTGGTATTGTGGTTAGAGATGCTGTCTTTGAAGCGGTAGATCATTGTTTGAGCTCCAGATGGGTTTTACCAAATGTTTTTAGAAAGGGTAGGTATAAAGCCCCTCCTTGGTGCTTAGTGTTGTAAGGTTGGCATTACGACTGGTTATTACTAGTTATTTACCATGGAAACGTCGTGATATAAATGTAATAGTGTTCAAAGCAGCATGAAACCAAGTTCAAACAAATATGATACAGTATTCAGTTTTATAATTCACCTTTTATATTTGTATTTTGTAAGTTTCTTTCAGTCAGTGGGTGCAGGCTAGAATTAAAAAGCAGTCTTAAATACGTTTTAAAAAAGTACTAAAACAGTGCATGAATTATAAAAGAAAACATTAACCGGCCATGAAATATTATGATATGGAGTTAAAAACCTTAGGGTGAATCAGCCATTTAATACCGGTGAGTAATTAAAAATGATGGTTGAAACGTAACCCTTGCTGCCTTAACAACACACTCAAAGATCATAATTAAGGAGGCATCGCGCGAGAAAGTCAACACTATGGCATCTGCGTAATGTATCGACCAGATCAGTCTGTGCTGTTCGCGCAGACTGATCCGGACCGACACATTCCGCCTCAGTGGGATAGAGGTATAGAGTTCTGAAACAGAAAATCCACAGGAGGCGAATCGTGTCTATCCGGGTAAGCCTGCGCGGCATGCTTTGGCTGAATAGGGTCGAAACATAACGCACAATGTTGGTTTCCTCGCGGGACGGCTCAAATGATGGTAGAAACATTACCCTTGCTGCCTTTCAAACACACTCAAATATCACATGAGCTTGTTCATTGGAGAAGGTACACGTTGGCGTCTCTAAAGAGTATTTGAATAGACCATCCTGCTCAAATCAACCAGTACATATACTCCGCCTTATCATAAACTGCACGCGTTTACAGCAATGTTAAACCAGGTTGTTCATATAAGAAGTGAGTGGTAATTATCGTGATAAGACAATATAAATGCACTGACTGATCTGGGACTACACTGTTCACAAAGGTCATCAGTTACTTTCCCGCACCGATGGACTCGTATGAGATATACGAGTGATTTCATCTTACAAACTATGCCTAGTTACCTTTTCTCTCCGAAAAACATGTAGCATTCAATTTGATTTTCTATTTTTTTGTAATTACATTTAAAATTGGTCGAACTACCTATGCATCCTTTGATCGTCCCATTGTTGTTCTTCCAGCGTATGTTTATGTCTCAGATGTTTCCGATTGTTCCTTGTCCAAAGTTCAAAAGTGAAACAGTTTGAAGAGACTTTCAACGCATCTGGACAATAGAATATTTAGATAAAAAAAATATATATTTAAGAAAACCAAATGCCTCTACGGTTGTACACAACAACAGGAAGAGTACCCCTTCTGGTGAATCTGACATACTTGCAGAACAGGGCTCTGGTTCTGTTATACCGCACACTTATGTCCAAGCAGAACGAAAACCTCGTTTTGTCAATCAGCCATTTGACTATATTTACTTCATTTGAATTAACCAATTTACAAGCTCTATTAAGATCATGATTAAGTTAAGCAAGTATTGATAACCGTTTTCTACCAAAAATCCTAAGAGATATAATAAACTTCAACCCTTTCTGATCAGACGACAAGTACTTGAATCTAACGATGTGGAAATCCAAGAATAAATTGAACCATATATGTTTTTTCTATCATTTAACTTCTTCTTCTTCTCTCTCTCTCTCTCTATTTCTCCCTCTCTCTCTCTCTCTCTCTCTCTCTTTCTTTCTCTCCCTCTCGTTCTCTCTCTTTTATTTGACCTGGACCCAGTGCGTGTCATCATTTGCTAGGTTTCTTTCTAAGAAGGTAACTAATCCTCTTAAAGACTGTATATATATTTCGGGCTTCCTTTGTACTATTTCTCTAGAAGGTTGTTGCCAAGATTGTCTTGTAAATGGGACCAAGAAGACCCGCTCGATCTTAAGCCTCCGTCACATTAGACCAAGTCTGAATGTCTGGGGGCATTACCAAAGCAACAAGAATACACCAAGTCGTAAGAAGAAAGAATTTCTGACGTATTTTTTTACATTTTTGTATACCCTTTTCAAACATTCAACAAATTTGCAGCAGTCGACTTTAAAAATTGAATAGAAAAAAAGGTAAATTATCATTAACTGAAAGTGTAATTATTGAGTAGAATTGACAACATTGTTGGAAACAGGAGAACTTTCTCACTATAAACGTTGACACTGTGCGCAAATTCAATCTAGAAATTGACCAATCAAAAATCTTATTTAAGGCATGGTGTTCATTTCTGAGCATAGCTAATGGTATTGCAGTTTAACAAATTCAGGGTCTGTATTAAGTACTCAACATAATGTTCCGAAAACATTAAGATTACGACAACACTGTTTTACATGACCAGACTAATATATGAGCCGTCCCGCGAGAAAACCAACATTGTGGACTCTGCGTAAAGTATCGACCCGGATCAGCCTTAGCATGCCGTGAAGGCTTACCCGGATGGACACTTTTCGCCTCCTGTGGATTTTCTGTTTCAGTAATCATTACTCTATCCCCTTGGCGCGGAATGTGACGGCCCGGATTTGTCTGTACGGACTGCGCATGCTGATTTCGGTCGATATATTACGCAGAGGCAATTGTGTCATATATACCATGATCTTGTTTTAATTTAAAAACGCCGCACATCAAACTGTCTGAATAAAGACAATTACAAATATTAAAAAAATAACACGATTGAATCTTGTTCATACACATGTGGGACTGATTATTTTTTTATAACATCATAAATCTGTTAGCATCTTGTTGAGTTTCTTTTCGCCAACAATCTCGATGTTGTTGTCCTGTTCAATATCGATTGCGGAATTATAGTTAACCCTTTCCCATAGATTACGCATTTTCGACGCAAGTTAAGGGAGACGGGATATAACCCCTAGTTCAATGGGATTGGCATGCTTATCAGTATAACTCCAGATGTAACAGCGCACCCTCTTATTTTGTTCTGGCGCAAGACAGTTTGCAAAAAGCTTAAGAAACATTTGAACAACATTCGCTATTTGGATCAAACAGAACGGCTAAGACAACAATTTCCGGAGCGACAGCCAACCCTTGTCACTTTCAGCTTCGCTACAGCGGTTCGACTTCACATGTCTGGAACCAGGCCAAAAGCATGTCGAATGATGGTTGCCGTTTCCGCCAATAGCTTGACAAATAACAAAGTCGTAAATTTCATCAAAGAAAACAATAAATATACGGCGGATTTAACTGTAAACATGGTTTCCTTTCAGCGGAGAAGGCGTAGAATTTCAATCGTCTTTATTACAAATCACCAAGTGTTAGTTAACCTCCTTGATAAACAATTTATCGATTTGGAAGGAGAAGAAGTTCTAAGAATCTAACGTACTTTAAAATGACACTTTGGTGAAATTTTGTTAGGAAAGGGGAGAAGAAGAACACACACAAGAAAAGAAGAAGTAAAAAAGGAAACGGATACAAGAAGCAGAGGAGGAAGAAGAAGAAAATGAAGACGGGGAAGCAGAAGGAGAAGAAGAAGAAGAAGAAGAAGAAGAAGAAGAAGAAGAAGAAAAAAGAATAATAAGAAGAGAAAGAAAGATAACCACAGCAACAAGTAAAAGAAGGAGAAGAAGAAGAAGAACAACAACAACAACAACAACAACAACAACAACAACAACAATAACAACAACAACACCACCACCACCACCAACAACAACAATAACAACATAAGCAACAACATCAACAACAATAATAACAACAACAACAACAACAACAAGAAAAAGAAGATGATGAAAGACAACCACAGCAACAAGTAAAATAAGAAAAAGAACAGACGAAGATACCATAAAACGGTAATTTACATACCATACTTGTATTTCGCATGAAACGAAAGCAATGGCGATAACTGTCAACAGAGATTGACTTTTGTATGAAAAAAAAGACAGTCGGAATTTTACAACAATAATACATAATGGGCATACTTAATTAATTTCATTGAAGTGTTGTGGCTCCCTTTTCAACATTATTTCATTATATAAAACAGCGGGACTTATAATTAATCTTTTATTCGCAATGGCATGGTGATACACCAGTTTTAACCTTTACAATGCACATTCATCAATACTGTCTCGAGCATCTTGGCCACAGCGGATACCACATTAAAACAACAATTGAGCCGTCCCGCGAGAAAACCAACTTTGTGAACTCACCGTAAAGCATCGACCCGAATAAGTCTAAGCATGCCGCGCAGGCTAACCAGGATAGACACTTTTCGTTTTCTGTGAATTCTCTGTATCAGAAATTATTGCTCAATATATCTATACCCCTGACACGGACTGTGTCGGACCAGATCAGTCTGCTCGGACAGCGTAACCTGATCTGATCAATACATTGCGCAGATACCGTAATGTTGGGACGGCTCAAATTAAAAAAAAACACGAAATGGCTATTAGTTGGAAAGTGTAAAAAAAAAAGGCTGCTCAAGTAACCCAGATAATAACTGCCACAAGCAATGTGAAAAAAAAGGAGTAAAAAAGGAAAGAAACACGGGAAAATAGGATGGATTTATGAGTCAAAGAATGATCATGGTAATTATGTTAGGAAGGCCCACCAACCATTACAAGGGTAATAAACATTACTAATGTAAAAGAGGCGACCCTTTTCTAAATCCACTCTATTGAGTCAAACCTTTTTCCTAAATCCACATATTCGTTGACACGAAACCCACCCATTATATATATATATAATTTCAGAATGAATGATACAATTTCAAAGAATTCGCTGACAAAAAGCATTATCTTTAGTGTTTGTGTTTATATATCAGGCATCATTATTTTGTTTAGAAATTGAATTAGAATGGTTCCATTCATCAATACTTTTTTTCAATTTTCGCCTCCTGTTGATTTTCTGTTTCAGGAATCATTATTATATTCATCTATCCCCCTGAGACGGAATGTGTCGGCCTGGATCAGTCTACGCGCACTGCGCAGGCTGATTTGAGTCGATACATTAAGCAGTGGCCATAATGTTGGTTTTCTCGCGTTACGACTCAAATACGGTTTTAAGGACATGGTAAACGAACCTGATATATGTTGAATAAAGTAGTTGAATTGTCTTTGTGGAAACCGTTGTCTTGAATTAGTTAAACACAAATTTCATTTCATCATATAACATATACATGACATCGTTTTTGGATTCGGACGATAGTGCAAATCAATTGCGTATATCGCCAGCTTTAAATGAATTAAAACTAAAATGGCTGATATGTATTATATAATACGGAAAATGTTAAGCCCAACCGGCCACCACCAGCTCAAAACGAAAAAAGACAATCACAGAAAACACACTCCTTCAAAAATATCAATTCTATTTTGTGTGTTAGTTTTGATAGAATTAGGAATTTCAGAAGGAAAGGATGTAAATCGCAGATTCTAAAAAGAAACATAAGGTGTTTCTTTTTGTTAGTATGCATACATACATGTACAGCTAGCTGTAAGTAACTGGAAGCTTAGTAAAGCTTACGTTACTACAGAGACAACTAATACGTATAACGTTACTGATTAAAATTGATCTTCCCACTTGAAATTACAAATATATCTGAAGCAATGAATCGTGAAAGTCAAGAAGATCGTGGTAAACGTGTACCATGATAGTAATGGTGTGATTTAATAGCTTGAGGTTAGAGTCGACCGCCATACCAAGCGAGGTTTACCCCCTTGAAACTGGTAATTACATGTCATCTTAACAATACGCCACTTCTAATTTATTCAACAACGAATTATACTATCATCTTCGTTGTCGGTGTTATCTCTGTTACTTTGTATTTAGCGTATTCATACTTCATTGACTTTACTACCCCTGATCTCGTGGAAATTCTGTAAATGGAATCATCTTCCTTAATCCTTTTCCACTTATTAACGTTTTTTTGACGTATCTGCAGCGAACGACATGTTGACACATAATGTTAAACGGAGATATTACTAAATATGAGAAAGTTCTCCTATTGTCACAATGTTTTCAAGTCTGTTCAATCATTTTGCTATCGTTTTGGTAAATTTTGCATATTCGAGCTTTAATTTATCAAAGCCGTTTGTTTCTAATTTGTTGTATGTGGGAAACGGTTGGTTTCGGACATGTTCTTGACTAATTGTTAGTAGACCATTGTCCAATTCGTTATATATATATAGATATATATATATATTTCAGTTATTCTAATTAATACTTCATCTTACATCTTACCATTCATCGCATATAACAAATGTGCACCGGACTACTTTAAATTCATGAAGTATTCGAACATTCTTTAAAATTAAAGCATTATTCTTATTGAAAAGAGTTAAATATTGAGTGACAACTAGCGAAATTGCTTACTATTATTTTGTCACAGTTGTTAGTATACATGTTCGTGTGCGTGGTTTTTTATGCAACTCTTTAGTTATAGCACCGCGTTCCATTGGTACCATTACTACTGCTTCATTTATTCTGTAATCAGTGAGTCAGTTGTTATTCTAACTCCCGTATAATCCTGAGGTGTAAATACTCGACACTCGACTTTTCTAACTCGACACTCTACTTTTCTTACTCAACACTCGACTTTTCCTACTCGACACTCAACATTTCTAACTCGACACTCGACTTTTCTTACTCGACACTCAACTTTTCTTTCGATACTCGCCACTAAGAGCGCCAAAGAAGAAAGGCGTATCAATATCCATGCTAAATTAACTATACATGTCTTTTTGTGTACTAACCGTGACGATCGCATATGGAAAACCACTTATACTTGACCAATTCTTCGGTTCTACATCAGCAATTTTAACCCTTACATGTTTCCTGATATATATACGTCACTTTAAACAACGTTTACGTCTGCCACAAACGCTTTGAAAGTCGTCTACTGCGAATGTGTAAACAATGCGTCTTGTTTATTAACGCTCATCAAATCGCGACAACAATGTCACCACGTAGATATACGACTGCCATAAAACGGTCTAGCCGGTCTTCTGGACATAAGTCGCCCACACCTCCCTTTGATATATAATCCGTATCGGCTTCATCTGGGGAATCGATTAACAGTTAGTTAGCGGAATTCGAGGAGCTTGACCAATGTGTTTTATCTACGTATGATTCTAGTTATCCCTTTCCCACATAAAAAAAACTCTGCAGCAGACGACTGTGAAATTATCAAGTATAACATATAGAAAATCTTTACAAATGATTGTATGAGTATTGAATAGAGTTGAAATATTTGTGGAAATGGAGAAATTGCTCATCATGATTTCAAGAGGCGTCAGAAAGCGTCTACATTTTGGAAAGAAATACATTATATAGCCTTTCCATGATATGGAGATTGATCAGCGAACGAGTTTCTCTAAATAAAAATATAATAAACAAACATGTTCTTATGGACGTCAACTGTTTACGCCGCTAGTTATATCAAACCGTTTCCAGTGTAAGTTACACACATTATATCGGTATTACTGATCCTGACTCGTAATTCTTTCCCCGAATAAAACAACGTAGGGAAGCCATTACTGTCATGTGTTCGGTATGAGACGACAGTGCAACGAACTCAGCCCTGTGTTCCAAAGTCACAAAACTCAAAACTCAAAACGCAAAACCTATATAGGTTTCGTCAAAAAAGCGTGCATTTGTCGGTTAACCAA
>JAUELF010269014.1:0-10967 GCA_031471495.1 Clinocardium nuttallii | reverse complement strand
AATGAAATGAGTTTGACGATTTTTTCAATTTAAACTTTCCTTTGTTGAAAATACCTAAGTTAATGAACCTGTCAGGATTGACGAATGAAATGAGTTTGACGATTTTTTCAATTTAAACTTTCCTTTGTTGAAAATACCTAAGTTAATGAACCTGTCAGGATTGACGAATGAAATGAGTTTGACGATTTTTTCAATTTAAACTTTCCTTTGTTGAAAATACCTAAGTTAATGAACCTGTCAGGAATGATGAATGAACAAAATGGCTGCGCTTAAGGGTATACTAACCAATCTATTCTACTAGCTGCGGCAGCAGTATGAAGTCTTTTAAAAACAATTCCCTACTACTCTTTCCCGCATACGACAATTCTGCAGCAGACGACTTTGAACATTTTTCTTTTGTCAAAAAATAGAAAATCTCTATAATTGAATGGATAACCTATGGCTAAAAGTTGAAGACATTGTGGCAAAAGGAGAAATTGCTCATTTTGAGCACTTTCCTCTGTTGTTACAATGTTTTCAAAAACCCCTCTGCTATAGAGGCGTCAGAGAGAAAGCGTATAATGAGGGAAAGGGTTAATCTGTATTGGTCCACTGTCGATTTTACTTTTTAAATATATGAACAATAGCGACATATAAGGGACCAACATAGTCGCCATTGTTGGTTTATGCCAAACGTAATTATTTTCTATAGTACATCGGGTACCAGCCTGTAATAATTACCCAACCTTTTGCAAGGAAAGATGTAACTTTGACATTCAACAACATGTAGCTGGTCCGTGGCTCGAACCCTGTTCCTCTCGCTCCAATGGTGTCCGATCCGCGACATGTACCCCTGCTTCACTGGAAGCGAATTTCAAACTCCGTTGCTTAGATTGTCTTAAAACACATTGCAAGCTTTGTTAGACTAACCTAGCCGTGCTGTTACCGCCAATGCCACAGGAGGAGAAAAGCATGCAGCCAGTCCGGAGCTCAAACTCGAGATATATCGCTTTAAGGGTGAACGCACTACCAACTGAGCTAACCGGGCCGCTTACATGCCCGCTCTCCAATTGTTTATAAGTTAAAACCGCGATATATATACATCATTATTGCATATATTATTGTTTCACACAAGCATAGTTCATAGAAATGTGTCCGTACACTCAAAAAGTAATACAGAAATAACAAACTATATAAATATGAGATTTTTTTTTAAAGATATCCGACAAAGACACTCGAGTAGTTTCTCGATGAAGAATATGGGGCAACGATCTATTTATATTTGCTTGATAAGCGACTGTTATTTGTTCCCTTAACCCCTTTCTCTAATATGACAATTCTGCAGCAGGCGACTTCGAACATATTTTGTCAACAAAATAGAAAATCTCTATAATTGAATGGATAATCTAAGACTTAAAGTGGAAAACATTGTGGCAAAAGGAGAAAAAGCCGTCTGTTGCAGATGAGTCAGCAAGCGTCTATATGAGGGGGAGGGTAATGCGGCTGAATTCCGGAAAGTAAAATCTTTTTTTTATTTCCATACTTGCATGTGTGTCACGTCTAGCGATTTGGTGACTTAACTAACTCTTTCCACATACAACAAATCTGCAGCGGACGACATTAAATATAATCTAGTTATAAACTCGGAAAAATCTATAAATACTTCAAATAATTTGAAAAATAATTTGGCAAAAGGAGAAATTGCTTGTTATTATCAATTTCTTCTTTTGTCACAATAAATTCAAAAGTCGTCCTCTGCAGAGGCGTCAGAAAGCGTCTATCTGTTGGAAAGGCACAATTACAATGTAGCTGGCCTAGTCACGGTCATGGTGGAGTGCTCTTGGGCAAGGCACATTTCCTAGAACAGTACTGGTTTTGTTTTACCCAGGGATCATGATTAAATGAACTGCCGCCGTGATAAAACTGAAATAATGTTGAAAACGGCGTAAAACCACAATAAAACAAAACAAACTCATATTTATGGAAGCGTTCAAAGCCACAGTCAATGCAAACGTAGACAGAGGTGTAGACAGCTGATGGCTGATCTTAGCTTTTACAGTGTTTGTCGAATTGTTTGAAGTTGCGTAGATCAGATAAAGCAGGGGTTGATATAAAGCATTGCGTAGATCAGATAAAGCAGGGGCTGATATAATGCATTAATAAGGATTAGAGTTATAGCGGCATGTGTCACCTGCCCTTTAAGCTGACCTTTCAGTACTTTGGCTAGTAAATGTCAAAATAAGCCTATACATTCGCACAGTCTGATCAACATGTCTATGCACCATATATCATTACTCTAGATTATACTATGGAACACTGTTACCACAAACAACCGATTTCACAAAGGGGTAAGTTTCCCGCCCTTTTAACTGCAAGTGAAACAGTGTTTCAACGTGCAACAATCATATATAATTATATATATATTGTGTAGCAATGCAAAACAGGCTTATTATATATATATTGTGTAGCAATGCAAAACAGGCTTATTATTAAACCATTTGAACATACTTATAAGATAATTCGGTTCGTTAAGATTACTATATACATGTACTTTCAAATATGGTTCTCCCTTTCATATGTTTATTATGCGTGCATGCGCATAAACGAGCAGCAACTGTAGACGTTTGTTATTGTCTATTAAAGCATATACGTATTTAATTTTAAGAGCAGCATTGTAGATTCTGCATAAAGTATCGTGCCGGATCAGCTTAAGCATGCCGCACATGCTTAACCGGATATACACTTTTTGCACACTATGGATTTTCTGTTTCATGAAACATAACTCCCCTTGAAAGGGAATGTGTTGACCCGGATCATTCTGCGCGGAATGCGCAGGCTTATCTGGATTGATATATTACGCATAGTCCATTATGTTGGATTTCTTGCGAGACGGCTCAAATGTGCATTTAAGCTAAAGTTAAGTATACGCTGATTTACGAGTTGAACGTTTCTTTTAGTAACCCTGTGGGTGACAATAAAAAAAAGTAAACTGTTTACGTCGACAAGATACTATTTCTTCTATTTGTTCGTGTTTCAACAAAAACAACCTGTTCTCTAGCTTCGTTAACAAATGTGGTTCCAGTCTAGCGATCACATTGTGTAAAACAGACGCCTTATTGAAACAGGTACCATGTAATTCATATGCTCTTTTATGTCGCCCTCAACGATATGTAAATACACTTCCTAGGTAAATGACATATACCAGTACTGATAATAAGTTGCTCATGAAACCAGCACATGCTATCTCTACAGCCCGATGTGCCTATGAGGGAACCCTATTAGTTGGTTAGACACCGGGAACGAATCCCGACCCCCGTTCTTGGACTGGCCCTTTTAACCACCATACTACAGAAGAACGTATATAATTTATATAAAGGTTATATATATATATAAGACAAAAATTTGAAAAAGAGGAAAACAAAGATGCCTGCGAACGATCGTTCTTTGAACAGTACGCGAACAAATAACATTTCTTGTTCAATGAAGAAATGAGAAAAATCGATCCTATTCTTTTCTCCCATCTTTCTCTGATACCAGTGTGCCTCACATACAATCGGTATTGGGTTGTCACAGTCCGAGGTCACCCAGAGTCCATCTTTCCTCATGCATACACACCTCTCCATGTCTATCAAATCAGCTCTTGGATAACCATCTGCCCAATTTGTGAAATCGCAAGCGTGGTTATTGCGTCCCAGTGTTCCCTTTGAGTCGAACAATAGACCGATCTTTGTTTGATTTAAATCTGTACGAGAAATATAATGTCAAATAATACATGGCTCTAAGAATGTATTAACATGATATGTGTAGTAGTATATAACCGGATGTAGCCTTGTTTCATTGAGTTTAGCACAATACGTGTTTGGCATAATATCATTGCCAAACTCGACGAAGATAGTAGGCTTTTATTCAGAATAACAAAAAAGAAATGATAGAGTTTAGAAGCTGCATCACATTTCAGCTTTAATCTACTATATATCCGAGTGATCAGTTTAGCAAAGAAGCCGAGTATTTCAAAAAGTTAGTTTAGTATATAACTTTCGCTTGTTAAGAACGTATTGATTCACACATATTGTTGAGCATGCCCAAAGAAAATCTCACCTTTCTTTTATTATTTTTGTTGAAAGTCACGGTTTCTCCTTTGAAGTTAAATCAGGAATTACGGATGAAAGTCGGTAACTGGCATTGTGTTTTAAACATTGTAAGAGCAATTCAATGCTTGCTTGCACAAACATATATGTGCTAACCAAATTTGGTAACTCTAAATGGAATGATAAGGACGATATGACCTGGGCAAGGTTGATCGGAAGGACGCACGGACGGAAGTACGGACTAGTCACAAACATTTAGTCCCCCGGCATTACCCGCTGGGGATCTAACAACGCTTGAAACATAAAGTGTATACTGTGTGTATTTGTAAGGTTAATACAAGATGGAATAGAAGGCTTTTGTTTTACCACTTTTACCAGTTGCAGCTTCGGCGATCAGCTTTTTCACAAATGCATTTTCTTCTACAGTCTCAATGTCCACCGGATAACCACTGTTTACACACGTAGCCTACAATGTACAAACACTGTTATATGAAAACCAATACATATGAATCAAATTAATTATTTTATTTCATGGTATTCCGTTCTTAATACATTGGGGTTTGAGTACGATTTGTTTCGATTTTCCTGATGAAACACTTTTATGATATCATAGATTATAATGAAATTAAATGTAAACAGTAGGAAAGAATATAATTGATGAGCTATGTGGAGCCAAGATGTGTACACGCAATTACTAAGAAATTTTACCAGTATAATACCGGAAAAAAACACCTGATGGGAAATGCACTTTGTAAGTTATTTTACGAGTATAATACCGGTATAAAAATGCTATATAATTGATGGGGTATTTTAAGTCCTAATGCGTAAATGTACTTATGTTACGAGTATTTTACCGGTAATACAAATACGATATAACTGATGGGGTATGTTGAGTCATAATGTGTAAATGTACTTATGTTACGAGTATTTTACCGGTAATACAAATACTATATAACTGATGGGGTATGTTGATTCATAATGTGTAAATACACTTATTTTACGAGTATATTACCGGTAATACAAATACTATATAACTGATGGGGTATGTTGAGTCCTAATGTGCAAATGCACTTATTTTTACGAGTATATTACGGGTAATATAACTAATACAATACAATACAACGGCGCGAGTACTGGTAAAGTATCCAGGAAGCAGACTTCGAGGGTGATTAATATTAGCTTAAAGCTTGTTTCACAATCGATGTAAAATAAATAAGTTTAAACTTATACAATACAATACAATATATTTTAATGCATAAAAACTACAAGTTTAATAGCAATTTATACAAATTCCTTACATAACATAGACAATGATTTTCTGCTGAAAAGCATATACAACTGTAGAATATTAACTGATGGGGTATGTTGAGGCCTAACGTGTTAATACACTTAGTAAGTTATTTTACGAGTATAATACCGGTAATACAATACTATATAACTGATGGATCCTAACGTGTTAATACACTTAGTAAGTTATTTTACGAGTATACTACCGGTAATACAAATACTTTATAACTGATGGATCCTAACGTGTTAATACACTTAGTAAGTTATTTTACGAGTATCATACCGGTAATACAAATACTATATAACTGATGGATCCTAACGTGTTAATACACTTAGTTAGTTATTTTACGAGTATCATACCATTAAACACAATAATGCATAACTTAGGCGTAACAACACTTTATAAGCAATTTTACGAGTATATCGATTATACATCCGGTATACAACGCCCTAAACACTTCCGACGAATTTCAAATTGGCCACCATATAGAATATGATATTATTCGACATATTTAAACAATAAATCTAACATTTGGTTATTATTGTATTGTACAAACCAATTTATCGATTTACAGAAAGAAAACATGTTTTCGTGTACACAATCATCCATGCGCAACGGTAGGTTCCTCGTGCATGTCATGGTAGTTATCGTATTTGGTGGGAATGAATCATTCGTGGTTTGTTTTTTTATGGAAAACTTTAAATAAGGCGAGAATGATCATTGTAGAACGCGATCAAGCCGTTAGAATGATTGGTGCCGGCACCCCCATCTGACAGGTTTGTTATACAAAAAGAAGAATGATCTGGTAGCCGAAATGTTATCACATCGCCATCAGGAACATTGAAATATGTATTTTTAATTTCCATATACTTAGATTTAAAAACAATAGAATCTGTGCATGCCTTTTTATCGGTCGCAAGATCACAAACAAATGATGGTCTGTTTAAAGTCCAAGGTGGAGTATCTAAAATCTCCTGCTTCCCGATGTCGTTAAGAACAGCATCAAGCTTAGCGACTTCTGGACCGTAACGGATACCAAAAGGGCGGTATTACTAGTTCCTTCTTTAATATAATTCCTTTTATAAAAGATTGAACACAACTCTATGAGTGGCACATGAAGGATTAGACTTAAAGTTTAACAACTATTGCATAGCTATTTTTTGTCGGCGTAAATATAACGTGGGTTCTGCATACAGACTTTTGACGGGTGATGTTCGAAAAACGCCCAGGGCTAGCCGTTAACCCTGGTGATGAATGGTATCAAGTGTTGCAATTTATAACTTTTGTGCTGAACCATAAACAATACATGCGTAGTCTAATTTAGATCGTATGAATGATCTGTAAAGTATCAAGAGAACTTGACAGTCAGCACCCCAATCCATATGGGATACAGCGCGTAAAACGATTTAATGCTCTCTTGGTATTTATTTCTAAGATATTTAATATGAGGAATAAAAGCCAGTTTTGGGTCAAACAAAAGGCCAAGGAATTTAAATTCATGCACAACTTCAATACGAGCGCCATATAGTGATAAATCTGGTTTAAGGTGGTGTTTACGAAGTTGCCAAAAGTGCATACATTTGGTCTTGCTTTTAGAAAATTTAAAGCCGTTTTCGTTTGACCATTTTTGCAAATTATTCAAAATATGTTGCAATTGTCTTTCAATCGTATGCATATGTTTTGATCTGTAGCAAATACAGAAATCATGAACATAAAGAAAACATTCAATTCCAGGGTTTACAGATTTGATAATGCTATTAATCTTCACAATAAACATTGTAACAGAAAGAATGCATCTCTGGGGAACATCAATTTCCTGTTCATGTGGATCAGACAAAGTATCACCAACATGGGTTGGCCATGCTAGTTTTGATAGTTTTATTGTTGGTGTCCTTCACCCGCCACGGAGCCCAACAAGGGGACGTATTCCGGGTATATCCATCTTGATCTACGTCAAAGTTACACCACCGGCATTATCGTCTAGAACAGACTAAATTGAGCAACCTATATTTAATGTGGTATCCGACCAAGCATGAACTACCATAAGAAAGTGAACGATCGTCAATCAAACATCTATTTTCACAGATTGACCCTGAAGCTATTGCCTTCAGACACACCTTGTTTACAATGTAAACTGGTACAAATATGTATGAAATAACATATTTCGAAAAAAGTTAATATAATGAAAAAGAAAATGTAGATAAATAAAGGGTATGCAGTGTAATGTATTTTAGATTTGCCATACTCCGAGTCTACTCAACTTCCAGGATCCCATCATCAGGCGACACGGGTTGCAGCTCACGGAAAATGAGCAGGCATATTGGTGGATTTCAACCACACTGTAGTGCGACAGCTAGGCTATTTCTACCCCCTCCCCCGCCCGCCCTGGGGTGGGGTTGTTTTAAGGGTGTCTATGTTAACCCTCTCTGTTAAGTTTGTTCACTTAACCAAATTTCAATGAAGTTTTGTTTAACATATTAGGAATAAATTGTATTTAACTTATATTTGGTTATTTGTATTATTGTCCTAAAATATGAGTATAACTAGGTGGCCAATTAGAAATTCGTCTAAGTGTATAGTTGATGGGGGCTGTTTGTAGCGATTATATAGAAATGTTCCTTGTATGAGATTCTTTCAAGCCATGCCACCAGGATAGGGGTTGTTTTGCCTTATAGGGCTATAATGAAAACTTCAAAAAATACTTATGTATGTACATGTATGTAGCCGTTTATCAAATAATTTTATGGAAATGGGGCCGTATTCCAGTAGGATCTTAAATGGTTAAGATTTTCTTAAATCTGAGTTTGTCCTTAAATCGAACAAATGTTTCCTTAATTATAAAAAAATTCTTTAGTTGTATTCCAGAAACATCTTATTTTAGGAAAATATTAATTATTTACTTAAATCTAAGAAAACAGTAAACCTTCCTTAAATCATTTAAGAAAATTTCCTTATAAATATTTTCTCGGACTTTTCGATATTTTACACAGCTTGTTGGATTAATACAACAGATAGTTTTACTTTGCGTTTATGTCAATGAAAAATGCAACAAATTCCAGGTGTGAAGTTAGCAGTTAGATGGTTATTGGTAGTTGTTTATTTAATTTAATGCCAGAGATGAATAAACAGCCAGCTAGTTGTTGGGTGTCCGCCATATGATTGAATTATAGCCATGGGCGGATACCCAGCCAGCTATCAATTGATGATTCATCCAAGAGTCAAAGCGCAAATCTACTGCTATATACGAATAACCACTTCGCTATCAATTTGAAATTCAACTGATAGGTGTGTGGTTATTCATATATAGCAGTAGATTCGTGCTTTGACTCTTGGTTGAATAACTAATGGATAGTTGCGTGGTTATTCGTATATAGAAAGAGATTCGCGCTTTGACTCTTGGTTCACAATTTAATTGATAGCTGTGTGGGTATTCGCAAAAAGCATTAGATTAACGACTTGACACTTGTTGAATAACGAATTGCTAGCTGTGTGGGTATGTGCATATAGCAGTAGATGCGCGCTTTGACTCTCTGTTGAAAACCAACTTGATAGTTGGCTTTGTATTCACATCTAGCAGTAACTTCAAGCATTGACACTGTTGAATAACTAATTACAAGAGGTGTGGGTATTTGCCCATGGGTATAGATTCGATCATATTGCGGACACCCAACTACTAGCTGGCTGTTTTTCTTCGTCTCTGGCAGTAGATTGATTAACCAACTACCAATAGCCATCTTACTGCTTACTTCCCACACCTACACAATCCTCTGCCTAATGTCAATGACGATAATGATGATGGTGATCAATAAGCTAACCTGCCACGATGAAGCTGCCCATGCAGATGTAGGTCTACGATACAGAGACTTTTTTGCAATTGCATGTACTTATCTTTGAGTCACAAAACAATGATTTTTTACCTGCATGTTATCTTTTGCACACATTTTTGACAGAGTATACGGTGTCTTATATGCCAAAATGGTTGGCCCTTTCAAATTTATTGGTTTTGTGATAAATATGTTCTAATAGTATAAATGTCAGCAGAAAAGGGCTAATAACTTCTTAAAGACCATAGAAAACAGTTTGGTAACAATTTTGAAAATAATTGAACAAGACAAAACATAGAAATTCTATAAATGAAAGTATTATACATGAATACAGTTCAAAACATTGTGGTAAAAGGGGAAATTTATCGTTTTGAGCAATGTTTTCAAAAGTCGTCTGCTGCAGAGGCGTCAAAACGTGTATTTTAGACTTCTGTTACTATTTTGAGCGATGGAAAAACCGATAATTACGACATCTGAAAATGGAAATTTACTTAAGATTATTTCTTAAAATTAAAAATATCTTGTGTGAGAAAATCTTAAGATGCTTCTGGAATGCTAAGAAAATAAAAATAAGATTTTCTTAAATTTGAGGAAAAACTTAGGAACCTACTGGAATACGTCCCATGATCAATATGTGTCAATGTACCAGTTTCCTTCAGGTCTTAGTAATTTATAAAAAAAAACATGGCCACCAGACGACATAGCGTTTTTGCCTTATATGGCTTAAGTGAACAATTTGGGTAAATGTCACCTTGAGCAGAACTTTGACGTTCACTAACCATAAATATAATATATATGACCAATCACAATCTTAAGACTTCATATGACTATTAGTTTATAACACAGATGACTCTAATTGTTTTCGGTGTCGGTTAATTAAAGGTCAAGGTCTCACAAAACGATTTCAAAAATGTTTTTTTTCATTTGAGAGACATTCGTTTTTCTTCAAAAAGAGAATATAATAGATGAATCTTGAAAACAATGTTCAGTTCACATTTTCTTCTAGATTTTTTCGCAAAACTTGCTCAGAATGATGCCTTCAGCAAGTAAATGATATGTATTGAAATTGACTCAAAGTGTGGGCAAATTTCTTGTGCAAAAGTCAAATATTTTGAACCGTGATGAGCAGTCACCTTTCAATTAAGAAATTCACAAAACAGACATACTCAGATTAGGCGAGTCAGTTAAGAGAAGTTTTACGGGCTCTTACGAGATTCTTATTTTCAGTTTTCGGCAGTAAACACGCAAACTTCATTGGGAATTATGAGATAATTAATTAATCTGAATTATGTTAATAATTTTGTAAATAATTATGTTTTGCAAGAATGATCGCCAGAATCAAGCTTTTAGCGTTGTATTGCTTGAAAAAACACCCCATGTTCTTCGATATAACTTGATATATGTGGGCAAATATGTGAAACTTACAGATCTAGATAGTAATTAAGCGGATTGTGAGGGAACTCAGTGTTAAATGCTTGTACATGTGATAATTTCAACGAAAATAATAAAAGCTAACTCACGATAGAATAAGGACTTATTTTTTTCGACACGTATTGATAGTACGATCCTTGAAAATAGTTGGATGGCATTGTTGTCTGCTCAGACATCTGCAAGATCACAGGCACGGTCGTGATTTCTGACATAGAAGTTGTTGTTTGTTTAGACACGCCCGACATTCTTTCTGCATCGGCATTCATGATAGAAACTTCTGAAATAACGCATTTTCAAGCAGGTTTATGTGTTTCGTGCTCGATCGATTCATTTGAAATAGCTTGATATATATACAGG
>JAUELF010269003.1:0-10967 GCA_031471495.1 Clinocardium nuttallii | reverse complement strand
TTATCGTACTTCTTTCGATAAATGGTGAACTAAACAACATAGCTGAAATGTGAATATTCGTGTATTATTCGAGATATGAAGTACAAATTACAAACGATATTTAACACTATGTACTAAAACTTACCTTTTTAGGAGTTGTGTTGGCGTGGTGAAAGTACACTGGTCAACTCCGGCGAACGAGTCTCTTTATATAGCAATGTCTTACTCACCGCAACTAATAAAAGTCAACCATCATTAACGACAAGAGAGATGAGTTCAGACCACGTGATTAAAATATTACGAAATAAGAACAAACGCCCAACCGCATTACATGATCCCTTTGTACTACTACTGTTTCCTGATTTCCGTCCATGATATAATTGATGTATTAATTCTAACTTCCATTTCCTACATGAAGATATGCCATTTTCCTCAGAAGATTGCTAATCTCATATTATCGAGTTAATGGTCAGTTAAATGCATCTAGCATTATTTATCTGGCATATTTTCGCAAATACCTTTTCGCTTATACTCATACATTTGATACGATCCAAGTTCACTGATCGACCATGGCTCCTTTTCTCCATAACACATACACACTATCACTGTACGGAGATTTATCAATTTCGCCTTTCTCCAAAACAAAGAAGTAAGAAACAAGAACCGAGATTGCTCCTACGAAGCAGGTATAGAGATTGACAATAATGTGTTGTTGTTGTTTACATGTAGCTTTCTATCATATTAACAGGCCACACGAACACTGATATTATTATATTGTCACATGAAATGTGATTACATTCAGGCCACATATGTGTGCGATCTTAAATTGTCGTTCTTCACAAGCTTCTTCGATCTTGTAAATATAAAAAATCGCATAAAACAAACGTTATCATACTTCAAGGTTACGTTAATTGATCTAGTACACCATGAGGTATGCAATTGTTTTGTTTATGTACTTATATGTTTCGATATAGATTATATGAGCTGTCCCGCGAAAAAAACAATATAATGGCCTCTGCGTAATGTATCGACCCAGATCAGCCTGCGCAGTCCTCGCAGACTGATTCGGTCAGACATATTTCGTCTCAGGGGGATAGAGGTATAAAGTAATGATTCCTATAACAGAAACTTAACATGAGGCGGACGGTGTCTATCCGGGTAAGCCTGTGCGACATGATTATGCTTATACGGGTCAATACTTTACGCAGCGTCCACAATGTTGGTTTTATCGCGGAACGAGGAATCCGCTGTGGTCGAGTGGTTAGCGTCGGGGATTTCGAAACCGGGTGTCGCGGGTTCGATCCCCAGTCGCGGTACTATGGTCATGGTGGAGGGGCCCTTGGGCAAGGCACATTGTCTAGCCTAGTACTGGTTTGTTATCCAGGGATCATGAATAATTAAATTTAAATGAGCGCTAAATGACCTTAACTGTCGATGCGCCATACAACAAGATACATTCATTCATTCATCACGGAACGGCTCATGTGCTATTTTGTTTGTTTACTTTTGTATATGTTTTGATATAGATTATATCCTCGTTATGATGCTATTCTACCATACCTGAGCCTAGACGCGTGTCCACCGACCACTTCCTCAATGCATTAAAACAATTTCGTCTCATCGTGAGTTAATTTTACTTTTATCACAATATTTCCAAAGCTTGTCTGCTGCAAGAATATCTCAATAAATCTGTATCAGGTAAACTGTTACGTTTATTAGTGTGTCTGTCATGTCCCATTCATGATTCGTATAATGACGTATGTAATGTATTAGCATATATCTTCAATAAAGCGTTGGTGGTTTACCTCATAGCAATAACTAATAATGGATTGACCTGATTTAGCTCCACTTCTAACCAAACATACATCTTAATAATAGGATGGGAAAACCCATCGTTATGAAATCCATCGTCATGCTTTAACCCTTCCCCACATGTAGACGCATATTGGTGCATCTGCAGCAGATATCTTTGAAAGAGTTACGAGCAAAGGAGAAACTGCTCAGATTAAATAGTTTATGATCATGATACATTGTTCATTGAAAGTCGTTTCTCATTTTTCGAGAGTTTCATTTATTTGTAATAAAACTGAGCTAAATTGTTATGAAGAGGTAGCTGCTTTAGATGATTAATTGGAATGAAACATTTTATGTTTTAATTTGTCTTCAGATTGGGGCGAACACTAAAACATATATTGGCCACATAAATTGTGTTGTTACTACATGTATATAATATTAGAATTAGAATAACTTGAACATTGGTGGGCAATGTTGTTTATGTCGTATTGCCATACACAATGTGAAAGGATGAATATGCAATAGGTATACTTGAAGATGTTTTGACCAAGTGCCTCAGGATCGACCACTGTTTAAGGGGTCTATGTGTGAACATCTATTGGAAGCCAATTTACATTTGCATTATAGGTAGATATAGTATTGTCGTGTTGTACAACTATTGAAAGCGATTTAAACAATATATAGATAATTATACTATTGCCATGTAATAAATACGATACAAAAAAGGGAATTGACTTTTGTCCCTGTTCGCCCATACATTTACATACGATACAAGTATGGAGATTGACCATGACCCCTTGTATCCCATACCTATTAACAGGATTCAACTACAGGCACAGACCATGACCGCTTTTCTCCCATACAAATGAATAGGATAATACTACGAAGATTGACAATACACCTAAATACGATATACAAGCACGGAGATTGACCTTGACCACTGTTCTCCCATACCTTTTAATAGGATTCAACTACAGGCATAGACCATGACCGCTTTTCTCCAATACAAATTAATAGGATAATACTACGGAGATTGACAATGGCCCAATTTCTCCCATACACCTAAATACGATACATGTACGGAGATTGACAATGGCATCTGTTCTCCAAATAAGATTGACCAAAACCCGTTTTCTACTTTATACACATAATACGATACAAATATTGAGATTGACCATGCCCTCTTTTGTCCAATATACTAATACGATACAAGTATGGAGACTGACAATGACCCCTTTTCTCCTTTATACTTAATACGATACAAGTACGGAAATTGACCATGACCCTTTTCAACTTTATACTTAATACGATACAAGTACGGAAATTGACCATGACCCCTTTCAACGTTATACTTAATACGATACAAGTACGGAAATTGACCATGACCCTTTCAAGCTCTTGCTTTACATCCAATTTTTACATTTATATTCTTTAAAAACAACCTTTATGTAGCCCAGAAATGTATCTAAAACCTACAGTTGTTCAGTATTTCTATTTTAGACCCTGGCCAAAACACGAATATTCCGACTCCAAGTGTTGTATGGCCCTACATAAAAAGATACAAGTATGGAGATTGACCATGACCCCTTTTCTCCTATATACAAAATACGATACAAGTACGGAGATAAAAATACCATCGTGCCATACCCGGTCAAAAGTTTGACGAGCATCTAAAAAGCACGCAAATAACTTGCTATTGTTCTCTTTACAAAAACTTATACTTTCTTTGAGAATGAAGGATGTCATAGGACTACCCATGTTTGACTTGAACTCACCCTGGAGAAAGTGGATCGGTTTGTTTATTGAATTTTGTAAACGATGAAGTAATACTTTCTCATACAATTTAAGAATATAGGACGAAAGGGTTATAGCCCGATAACTATTAAATTCATTTGTTGGATTACTAGCACCCTTATATAATGTTAATATAGTACAACGCTTAAGTGCGGTAGGAACATAACTGTTACAATACATTAGGTAAAAAACCCGGTAAGTAATGTTTTATCATAAAACCACCATGAATTAGGTGTTCATTACATACGCGGTCAATACCACTAATTGTGCCGGTTTGTATTGTAGATAATGCAGACAACACCTCATCTTGAGTAATGTGGTCTCCATCAACTATAATAGAATCTTCCTTCAATCTGTTAGTTGTATTTGTAATGATTTTATAGTGTGTGGTATCGTACGTGTTGCATTCAGTATCTGCGTAGAGGGAAGCAAAGTGCCGACCCCATTCAAAGCAAGTTGCTTCAGGGTCTCGAACAACAACTCCCTCAAATTTAACTTCACTGGAAGCATTTGTATGTGCTGTTTTTCTTTTTCTTTTAAATAACCTCCAAAATAATAAACTATCTATACCAGACGCATTATCGATATCATCATTAACTTTTTGCATTTCCTATTGGCCTGTCCGAATCAATCCAAGCCCTACGTTTGCACCTCATAAGTCCATGCGATTGTTTGAGACTGGCAGACCAATATGGTTTAAGTATAAGCGGAAATTTGAAAGGGGCAGATGATCTGTTGAGACTTTGGTGATATCTGACGAAATACAAGACGCATTATGGATATCATCATTAACTTTTTGTAAGTAAACAAGTAAACTTTCTCTATTTGACTTTCGAAATATAGTTTAGCTTCTTTATATTCTCTGTATGTTAAAAAATTATTTACCTCCTGGCCTGCCCGTATCAACACAAGCCCTTACGTTTGCATCTCATAAACGCATGCGATTGTTTCAGACTGGCAGAGACCAATATGGTTTAAGTATAAGCGGAAATGTCTACAATGTCTATAACACCGAATATATCATTAACTGGTAAAAGGTCTACAATGTCTTTAAGACGCCTACTGAGCTTAAGTTGTACATAGCTGCATTATTATAAATTATAATAAAGGGAGCGTTATTATAATAAAGGGCTGCGTTACCATAATACAGGACTGCATTATTATGATAGAGGGATGCGTTAATATAATAACAGGGTGTATTATTAAAATAAAAAGGTTGAGTTATTATATTAAAGGGCTTCGTTATTATAATAAAGGGCTGCATTATTATGATAAAGGGTGCGTTTCTATATTACAGGGCTGCGTTATTACAAACAATGTATGCATTACAATAATACAGTACAGCGTTATAATACTAAAGGGTCGCGTTACTATATTACAGGAATGCGTTATTATAATAAAGTGGTGCGTTATTATAATACAAGGCTGCGTTACAATGATATAGTGCTGAGTAAATATAATAGAGGGCTGCGTTTTAATAAAGAGGTGCGAAACTTTTAAAGAAGGCTGCGTGTTATAGTAAAAGGTTGCATTATTATAATAAAGGGTGCGTTACTATAATACAGCGTAGCATTATTATAATACAAATGTGCATTATTATAACACAGGGCTGCGTTATTATAACACAGGGCTGCGTTATTATAATAAAGGTATGCGTTCTATAAAATACGGCAGCGTTATTAAAAGGGTTGCGTTATCATAATAAAGGGCTGCGTTATTATGATACAGTGCTGTATTATTATAATAAAGGGGTTCGTTATTATAATACAACTATGCGTAACTGTAATAAGGGGTGCGTCTTTTTAATACAGGACTGCGTAACTATGATACAAGGCTGCGTTATGATAATACAGGGCTGCGTTATTATAATAAAGGGTTGTGTTGTTATAATTCAGAGCTGCGTTACTATGGTACAAGGTTGCGTTACTATGAGACAGGGCTGCGTTATTATGGAACAAGGTTGCGTTACTATGAAACAGGGCTGCTTTACTATGGTACAAGGTTACGTTACTATAACACAGGGCTGTGTTATTATAATACAGGGCTGCGTAACTATGATACAAGGCTTCGTTTTTTATAATAAAGGGTTGCGTTATTATTAAAAAGGGTGCGTTTTCATAATACAGGGCTGCGTTATAGAACTGATGCAGCCAAGTATTATATTAACGCAAACATGTGTTTAAATGCGCAGCTATGTAGTGTAATGACGCAGCCCTAGAGCCCTGGGATGTAATAAAGCAGACATGTAGTATAATAACGCAGCCGAGTATTATGATAACGTAGACACGTATTATAAAACGCAGACATTTAGTGTCATAACGCAGCCCCGTATTATAAAACACAGACATTTAGTGTCATAACGCAGCCCCGTATTATAAAACGCAGACCTGTAGTGTTATAACGTAACCCTGTTTAATAATTACATAGTCCTGTAGTATGATAACGCAGGCAACTACGGCATCTCCATAATGTATCGATACAGTTGAAAAACAAGTCAAGATATATACATTTTCAGGTGGAACTAACAATTTATTGAACTACATGTACGAGCTATATTTCAAATGTTTATCGTATGCATGACAAACACACAATGTATAGATATATATATTTAAATGAAACAAATTACAAATCTTATCGTATGTATGTCAAATATATGTACACATATATACATTGATATAAAACATATTGTTTTAAATAAATGCATAAATAATAAGCTTAAATAATGCATGGCAGAAACAATGTACATGTACAGATAAATATCTTCAATTGAAACACACAATTAAAGAACATAAATAGATGTGAAAATGAATGTGTCTGCTGCATGACATAATCAAAATAAAGATACACATCTTCAAGTGGAACACACAATTAATGAACATGAATACATATGAAAACAAAATGTCTGCTGCATGACATAATAAACAAAAAAGATACACATCTTCAAATGGAACAAACAATTACAGAACATAAATACATATGAAAACGAAGTGTCTGCTGCATGGCATAATCAAAATACAGATACATATCTTCAAATGGACAAACAATAACAGAACATAAATACGTATTAAAACAAACGTATCTGATGCATGACATAATCAAAATACAGATACATATCTCCAAGGTGAACAGACAACTACTAAACATAAATACATATGAAAACTAACGTATCTTAGGCATGACATACTCAAAATACAGTTGCATATCCTCAAATGGAACAAACAATTACAAAAAAAAACCATATGAAAACAAACGCATCTGACGCATAACATAATCAAAATGCAGATACATATCTTCAAATGGACAAACACTTACAAAACATAAATACAATTGAAAACTAACGTATCTGATGTATGACATAATCAAAATACAGATACATATCTTCAGATGGAACAAACAATTACAGTGCATAAATACAATTGAAAACTAACGTAGCTGACGCATGACATTAACAAACTACAGATACATATCTTCAGATGGAACAAACAATTTCAGAACATGAATACATATCTTCAGATGGAACAAACAATTTCAGAACATGAATACATATGAAAACAAAAGTGTCTGATGCATGACATATTCAATCTTCAAATTGAACAAACAATTACAGAACATAAATGCATATGAAAACAAACGTATACGATGCATGACACAATCAATGTACCAATACATCTTTAAAGGTGGAACAAAACTTTAATTTAACGTTAAAAATACATACCTAGAACGAAACTTGTTCATAAAAGAATCACAGTACAGGTACGTCTGCTCAAGGAGAACAAACAATTAATGCACATGCATACCTATGAAAACAAACGTGTCTACTGCATGCCAGACTAAATGTTCAAATACACATCTCAAAGTGGAACAAACAATTAATGTTCATATGCATATATGAGAAAGATCTTATCTATGCATGATAGAATTAATGTACATATACATATATGAGAACGACCCTATCTTATGCATAACAGATGTAATGTACATATATACATATATTCAAGTGGTTCCATCCTATGTAAATGTACAATATTTGTCAGAAACGTCTTATAACTGTAAATGAGAAAAAACGAAAGTATTATATTGATTGACATATTGATTGTATAACCTTTGTGAATGATAATAAATGATTAAGCAGCGTTTCTGAGCAGATTCATATTTACAAAACATCACATTGATAAGGCTTCTTTCCAGTGTATTATCTAGTGTACAATGTATTTGTGTTTCCAGGCGGATTTATTTTCACAACATTACAGTGATAAGGCTTCTATACAATGTGGTTTAGTTTGTGTTGTTTTAAACCCTTTTATTTGTACTTGCATATTGACAATACTCAAATGTATAAGGTTTCTCTCGATTATGTACTATTTTGTGTACGATGAAATTTCCTCTCAGATGAATATCTTTTCACAAACGTCGCATTTAAAAGGTTTTTATCCATTCTGCATTCTCTTGTGTGTTCGATTAAACAGCGTTTCTCAGTCAATTCATATTCACACATGTCACATTGATAAGGCTTATGTCCAGTGTATATTAGTTTGTGTGTATTAATACCTCTTTTATTTGTACATGCATATTGACATTTATCACATTGATAAGGCTTCTCCCCAGTGTGTATTCTCTTGTGTGTAATTAGACTGTTTTTATAAGCTGATTTATATTCACAAACATCACATTGGTAAGGCTTCTGTCCAGTGTGTGTTAGTTTGTGTTTATTAAGACCTATTTTACTTGTACATGCATATTTACATGTATCACATTGATAAGGCTTCTCCCCAGTGTGTATTCTCTTGTGCCTTTTTAAACTGTTTCCATAAGCTGCTTTATATTCACAAACGTCACATTGATAAGGCTTCAGTCCATTGTGTATTAGATTGTGTTCATTAAGACGTGTTTTACTTGTACATGCATATTGCCATTTATCACATTGATAAGGCTTCAGTCCATTGTGTATTAGATTGTGTTCATTAAGACGTTTTTTACTTGCACATGCATACTGACATTTATGACATTGATAAGGCTTCTCCCCAGTGTGTATTCTCTTGTGTAATTAATTTGTGTTCATAAGCTGATTTATATTCACACACATCACATTGATAAGGCTTCTGTCCATTGTGTATTAGTTTGTGGGTTTTAAGATTACATTTACTTGTACATGCAAATTGACAAACATCACATTGATAAGGCTTCTCGCCAGTATGTATCATTGTGTGTGCGATTAAATTGCCTCTCCGATCAAATGCCTTTTCACAAACATCACATTTGTAAGGTTTCTGTCCAGTGTGTTTTAGTTTATGTTCATTAAGACTAGTTATACGTGCAGATGCGTATTGACATACTTCACATTGATAAGGCTTTTCTCCCGTGTGAATTATATTGTGTTTGATAATATTGCTTTTATATTTACATGCGTATTGACAAACATCACATTTGTACGGTTTATCGCCCGTGTGTATAAGTTTATGTGCGATTAAATTGCCTCTCCGATCGAATGCCTTTTCACAAACATCACATTGATAAGGTTTCTCCCAAGTGTGAATTATCTTGTGTATAATACAATGGCTTTTATGTTTACATGCGTATTGACAAACATCACATTTGTACGGTTTCTCTCCAGTTCGTTTTATGTTTCTTGCGATAACATGGTGAGTTTTTTCAAGAGAATATACACTTTTCAGGTTGCTTATCGTGCTCAGTTCATGTTCATCCATCACATTCAACGTTTTCAATTTCAGTGTTTATCTTTATTATTCATACATTTACTCTTACTTCATCAGTAAAGCGTTTTAGCTTATTTACGATAAAAAAGCATAAGTTGTTCTCCTATCATCAAAACTGAAAACCACTTTAACTAGAGTGTATCCTTTAGTGTTTTTACTAATTGCCTTTTGGTTTACATACATACACATCCAAACACTTATAAACAAAATCACTTCCCACGTATTTGTCTCAAATTACATGCGGTTCTTGTGACAAATTGTAAAAAAAGCACGGTCCATTGATTACAATTAAATTGTTTATATGTGTTTATTTAAAATTGTACCATGTCCCCGTACATAACACCATGATACAATTCTTAAATATGTCTCTGACAATTCGTATCACAATATGTAACGGTAAACATCTACATCTGTCGAAATCAACTATATTACTGTTTTCCTCTTCTGTCTCGATTGTAAAATGAGTACCGCCGTGAATCTGGCACTATGCTGCACGTCTCTAGGTAATTTGATCATGTGTGGGAACCTACTGTAGGATTATGAATGACACTTGTAGAAATGAATTACGGTGTTCACTTTTCTGACATCTTTATCTGATGTACTGAAACAAAACAAGTCAAACATTTAACAATATGGTGTACACTATACTGGAGCAGATTAAATTTTGTATACAGTATTGGAGCAGATTCCGTTTCTAAACCACATAGGATCATATATCATTTCGTAAACAGTATTAAAGCAGGTTCCTGTCCATTACGTTCACAGTATTGGAACAGTAAACAGTTCTAAACAATGTTCGAACAGATACCATTTCTAGGTTAGTAGACAATATTAGACCAGATACCATTTCGTAAATAGTATTAGAGCAGATACCATTTCTAAAACAGTATTAGACTATATACCTTCTATTAAACAGTTTTATACAAGATATCATGTCATAGACAGTATTGGAACAGATACCATTTCTAAAACAGTGTTGGAGATGATATAATTTCTTAGATACTATTGGAGCATATACCATTTCTAAAATAGTATAGGAATAGATGGCATTTTTAAAGAAATATTTGAACAGATACTATTTCATAGACAGTATTAGAGCAGATACCACATCTCAAACAGTATTGCAGCAGATTCCATTTCTAAAACAGCATTGGAGCAGACATCATTATATATACAGTATTGAAGCAGATATCATAACATGTACAGTATTAGAGCAGATATCATTTCATAGACAGTATTGGATCAGATGTCATACATAGACAGTATTGGAGCATATATCATTACATAGACAGTATTGGAGCAGATACCATTTCATAGACAGTATTGAAGCAGATATCATTACATAGACAGTTTTGGAGCAGATATCATTACATAAACAGTATTGGAGCAGATATCATTACATAGACAGTATTGGAGCAGATATCATTACACAGACAGTATTGGAGCAGATATCATTTCATAGACAGTATTGGAGCAGATACATTATCTATCACAGTATTGGAGCAGATATCATTACATAGACAGTATTGGAGCAGATATCATTTCATAGACAGTATTGGAGTATATCATTTCATAGACAGTATTGAAGCAGATATCATTACATAGACAGTATTGGAGCAGATGTCATTGCATAGACAGTATTGGAGCATATACATTATCTACCACAGTATTCGAGCAGATATCATT
>JAUELF010268992.1:0-10968 GCA_031471495.1 Clinocardium nuttallii | reverse complement strand
TTTAATTAGTGGCGATGTGTTGTGCATTGGAAAATCTTACAGTATCCTCCTTATTTAATTAGTGGCGATTTGTTGTGTATTGGAAACTCTTACAGTATCCTCCTTATTTAATTAGTGGCGATGTGTTGTGTATTGGAAAATCTTACAGTATCCTCCTTATTTAATTAGTGGCGATGTGTTGTGCATTGGAAAATCTTACAGTATCTTCCTTATTTAATTAGTGGCGATGTGTTGTGCATTGGAAACTCGTACAGTGTCCTCCTTAATTAATTAAGGGGCGATTTGTTGTGTATTGGAAACTCGTACAGTATCCTCCTTATTTAATTGAGTGGCGAGTTGTAGTCTTATTGACTGTCCCCCGTAACAGTATAGCAGATCACCTCTGTGCTGTAGTGGCATAATGTCCGCCTCGGGTTCGGTTCGATCCCCGGTCGGGTCATACCAAAGTCTTTAAAAATGGTAGTAATTGGTTTCAATCATTCGAGGTTATAATTGTGGAGTTTGGTTTAAGAAGTACTGGATATCTAGGTAACGCCAATATAACTGGTATTCTTCATTTATCAGCCCGTCCGTTGGGAAATGTAAATATTGGCATTTCTGAACCTTGGAGGGGTTCAGATCCGCATCTACAACAACACCGTCTTATCAGAATCTACAAAAGGTGGCAGAAATATTTAACAAGCTTATGCAGGTAATACGTGAACAATCTAAATCTTGACTAGAGAGTGCGGATGCGTCGGGCATCAGTCTGATCTGATCTGGTTCTACACTGTAGCCGAAAGCCAAATTTGTACCTGTTTGCACGAATTTATTATCAGACATTTTATTTTAATGTGTACTACTATTTGAAAGACATTATTTTATTTATACTGTCTTAAAACTCTTTCCCACATACTGACGCCTATGCAGCAATGTGACTTTTGAAAACATTGTCGCAGAATGAGAAACGGCCCATAATTAACCGTTTCTTGTCTTACCACTGTGTTTCCAACTATAAATATCGATTCTTTGTTTTCAAAGTCGTATTCAACATACATTGTAGTTAGTTTTTGGTCTTTCGGAATGTATGGTGACACTTGTGTGAAGTGAGAAGACACTTGGATTGGCCATTGTGTTATTTAACCACATTATATGGTTTATTTCCTGTTTAACGTTTTCCTAAGTACAGACTCATTTTAAAACATCTCCACCAGGCGAATTTTGAAAACATTTCAGAGCTCTAAAAAACGTGAGTATTTCAAATTAAAAAAATAACAACCTTATTTGACGATCAAACCCTATGCTGTGGATACTCATGCTAATTGTCTAAGTGAGACGATTCTTTTGAGTACCAACAACATATGGTTTTGTTGACCCACAATGGAAATATTGGTCGAAAAAGATCAGTTTACTCCTCCTTATATAGTCCTCTACGTGATCCAATTAACTAATTTTTCTAAAATCATATCCTAATATTTGCTTTACACTACCCTCCCTGTATGCGATTATGTACTTCGGTCACATTGTATTCATAGAGATTTTCCACACATTTCCCAAGATGTTTTCCAAGTCGTCTACTGCAGATATATAGAAAGGGCTCAATTAAACAAATCAACCTGTTCATATACACTGGCAATAAAGGAATGTAAAGAATAACACTGCACACCGTTTCCCTGATACAAAAACAACAACATTTAATTCACATAACATATTTCGACAACAACAACATGGGATATCCAACGTCTGTGATGACATCGTTAACCCTTTCCTACACGTAGACGCATTTTGAGGCGTCTGTAGCAAACGACTTTTTAAAACATAATGAAAAATGGAGAAATTATTCATGATGAACGAATTCCATTTTGTTACTATGTGACCAACTCTTTAGAAAACTCTACTTTCATTTGTAGATTTTCTAAATTGTATCCCATGATGTTTTCGAATTAGTCTGTGGCAGATTTATTGTATGAAGGGAGAGGTTAACATCCTTGGAGTTTCTGGCAAATAAAGGGTAAAGAGTAAGAACACTTTATCGCCTGCCAGCGGTAGTCAGCAATCTCATTCGCCCTCGCGCACTCATCGTGTTGGGAAGGTTCACCACTCATCCAGTTTGTGTAACGGACCTGGTACCCGTCCACAGAGGTAAACACACCATCACCGGCCTGACTCTGGAGTCCGATATAGAACGAGGATATTCCACCTGTAATATTGAAAGCTGGTCATAATTAAAAATATTCCTCCTTTGTCAGATTCAACTATTATACTTTCATTCAAACTGAAAGATATTTTCTATTTTTTCTTTGCGTATATTGCACCTTTGCTACATAAGTCGGAAAGAGTTACAACATGTGTACGTACTATAATGAACTTCATTAAAACAATATGTTCGTGTACCATAATGAACGACACTTAACAATATTTTCGTGTACCATAATGAACAACATTATACAATATGTTCGTGTACCATAATGAACAACACTATACACTATTTTCATTTACCATAATGAACAACATTATACACTTTTTGCGTGTACCAAAATGAACAGCATTATACAATATTTGCGTGTACCATAATGAACGGCACTAACACTATTTGCGTGTACCATAATGAACAGCATTATACACCATGTTCGTGTACCAAAATGAACAACATTATACAATATTTTCGTGTACTATAATGAACAGCATTATACAATATTTGCGTGTACCATAATGACCGACATTAAACACCATGTTCGTGTACCATAATGAACATCATTATACAATATTTGCGTGTACCATAATGAACATCATTATACAATATTTGCGTGTACCATAATGAACAACATTATACATTATGTGCGTGTACCATAATGACCGACACTAAACACCATGTGCGTGTACCATAATGAACAACATTATAACATATTTCGTTTACCATAATGAACATAATTATACAATATTTGCGTGTACCATAATGAACGACACTTACAATATTTGCGTGTACCATAATGAACAACATAATACAGATTTGCGTGTACCATAATTAACAGCATTATGCAGTATTTGCATGTACCGTAATGAACAGCATTATACAATTTTAACGAGAACTAAAAGAACAGCATTTTACAATTTTTGCGTGTACCATAATGAACAATATCATACAGATTAGTGTGTACCATAATTAACAGCATTATGCAGTATTTGCGTGTACCATAATGAACAACATTATGCAATATTTGCATGTACCATAATGAACAGCATTATACAGTGTTGGCGTGTACGATAATGAACATCATTATAAAATATTTGCTTGTAACACAATGAACAGCACTAAACACTTTTTTTCGTGTACTATAATGAACAGCATTATAACATATTTTAATCTACCATAATGATCAGCATTATGCAGTATTTGCGTGTACCATAATAACAGCATTTACACAGTATTTGCATGTATCATAATGAACAGCATTATACAATATGTTCGTGTACCATAATGAACAGCATAATACAATTTTTTCGAGAATTATAAGAACACCATTTTACAATATGTGCTTGTACGTACCATAATAAACAGCATTATACAATATTTGCGTGTACCATAATGAACAGCACTGAACACTATTTTCCTGTACCATAATGAACAACATTATAAACTATTTTCGTTTACCATAATGAACAGCATTATACAGTATTTGCGTGTACCATAATAAACAGCATTATAAAGTATTTGCGTGTACCATAATGAACAGCACTAAACAATATGTTCGTGTACCGTTATGAACAATGTACAAGTGTGAACTTCAACTTCTCTGCCATAATATACGAATTTAGAATACATTTGCGTGTTTCAAAATGTTCGACGTTAATCTGCATTTCCGTGTGCCATAATGCACGAAGACGGCCAACGTTCACGACTTCTAAATGCATTTGTTTTGCCATAATGCACAACATTTGGGTGGGTCACAGTACAACATTACATTTGCAGGAGCAACAATGCACGCATTTTAACTAAATTTGCGCGCGCCATAATGAACGAAGACGGCCAACGTTCACGAATTCTAAATGCATTTGTTTTGCCATAATGCACAACATTTGGGTGGGTCACAGTGCAAAATTACATTTGCAGGAGCAAAAATGCACGCATTTTAACTAAATTTGCGGACGCCATAATGAACGACTTTTAACTAAATTTGCGTGTGTCATAATAAACATCTGTATACATTTGTGAACAATGTTGATCAATGAGAGACAGCAAGGAAGCAAAAGGTGTCTGTCCGGGTTAGCTTACGCTGCATGTTTAGGCTGGTGCTCGTCGATACTTTACGCAGATGGTTAATACAATGGGCTGCCCAGCGTCACGAAGCAGACTACACCGCAATCTCATTAGAACCAGACATAAGATTTGCGTCAGTATCAAACGTTTGTATACATATAGTGCCTGTCTCAAATTGACCTATGTGTCAGCCAGTCAAATATTCGCTATTAAAGTCGTTAGGTATCAAGAGGGGATATAACCTATTCAAATAAACGATATATGGTAGCGGTGATTGCCTAGTGTTCCGATTGACCAATGACAGACAGCCAGGATCAAAATACTTTGCTGTATGTATGTTATATCTGACGTACGATATATCAGTACATTCTTCCTAGAGAACTGGCTACCTTCGGATATTATATACTATCTAATGTATAGGATCAACACGAGTCAACCTTGTATGTGGTGTCGTCATATATAACATACATACCGCGAAGTTTTTTTATCTGATTTCAATGATATTGATGACCTCGTTACCGGAGACAACACAATAATCGCTATAAAGTCACATACACCGATGGTTTAAGTACAACGATTACGTTTATTTTCGTAACCTTACTTTGTTTCGATTATTGTGGAAGTTTTAAGAGAAGTTTAACTTCATACATGCGATCTTCATTAAACATAAAGAATATGAACTTATGGTGAACTAATTCATTAAAAACGTCACGGCCATGCACAGTTTCGACCATTGTATTGTGATTTTATCCCGAACATCTGCTGGGTGTAATTTCGACCCGGTCAAGTTAGGGGACACGTGTAAGTGATAGGATTTAATGAATGAGTACTTTACTGCAATATTATTACATTTATCATTATGGTCATTTAAATGTACTTATACACATACTTCAACTAAGACGATAACAACTTCGTTTTTAATATGTACTATTTCTCTAGTACCGATAAACAATTCCAAATGTTAGACAACTGTAACAAAAATCCCACCCAGCTTTTTGTTTTATTTCTTTTTATATTTATATACAGTTTTATTTTATTATATTATGAACAATTTCTTCTATTGTCACACTGTTTTCAACTATATCCATTTAATAAGTTGTACTTCCATTTTAGAGATCTTACAAATGTCTGTCTGCTGAAGGTTTTTTGTTAGATTGAAAGGGTTCATACAAATGCTTAAATATAAACAATTAAACAATGTCACAACATTAAGTTTCCAATAAATAAACATACTTACGATGAGAATCGCTCATAAATGTCTTTATGTCGTTCATCATGGCTGCATTGTTCGGGAACATCAGCGTGGCACCATCCCTCTTACACGCATCAATGGCATCCAAGTAACTGAGACGGTTTGAGTAAAGTTTCATACAAACACTCGTTAATGAACTCTTGGCTATATCAAAGTACCCGTCCGGTGATAGCGTACGTCCGTGAGTTGTGGTTTCTAAAACTGATTGAAATTTAATTATTGACTGTTTTGAGTTTAACGCCCATTTTAACAGTATGTCAAGTGATTGTGGTCACCAGTTCACCTTCCCATGTCTTTCATGGCGTTCTTACATCAGTACATACTTCCCATAGAACTGACTACCTTCGGATAAGATGTTTAAGCCCATTGATTGGAGACGACTGGTGCTTGTCTCAAACGAGGGTTTTTATCAATCCCTAGAATGTTGACCGAACAGGGTTTTTAACTCATGAACCCTATATCGACAACACTCGCCGTTATCGACGAGCTATCAAGGCCCGACCAGATAATTAAATTAACCTATTCCCTCATACGGGCAGATTTATTCATCCGCATTTGTGGAAGTCGATCTTTGAAAACCTCAATGGATTTAGAGCAATTTGACATTTTCGCATTGTCCTTTCAACTCCATAAAGCAAAATTCAAAGCAGACCACTCTCAAATAATAAATAATTTCACATAACGCATTTTACAATTACTATTTAAAATGTACGTTTACCTGGCGCTTTTTGTTATGAACACTGTATACACGTCTTGCAAGCGCCGTCCACTCAAACGTATTTAATGCTTTTAAACATAATACTTTAACCCAATTAAGTTAAACGTGTGATGATGTTAAGATGTTAATGTACCTGTTGTAGGTCTTGTGGTCGTGGTAGAAGTAGTTAAAGCAGGTGTTGTAGTTTGTAATCTAAGATAGTTCGATATACTGTTCTGTATCACCGTCTGTTTATCAACCTCACATATGTATCCCTGTTTCCGCGCAGAACATTGTTGCGGGTACCAGCGGAAGTTATCCATATGATCTAATATCATGCAATCATCGGGTATATGACCTTTAACTAAGTGCCAGTTTGTATAAGTGAATGGCCGGTCTGTTCCCCAGTAGAAATGTCCGTTTTTATACAAATCTGTCCCACCAATCCAATAGTCTGTAACATTCTCTGTATATTGAGAAGTAAGGTATTTACATGCGAGCAGTTATTCTATCTAAGCCAACCATAGGCAATTTTCTTTTATTGTAGAACCAGACCAGCTTGAGCATGCCTCTAGGCTGATTGAGTCCTGCACTGTTCCCTTATTAATCTCAAGAAAGTTGAGAAGTTAAAGAATTTTCAGACACAGCGTGAATTTGTATCAGTTAATATGGATGCACAGGCAAATATTAACCCTTTCCCTCATACAGACTCATTCTGACGTACCAGCTGGAGCCGACTTTTCATAACATTGTGTCAATTGCTGTCTTGGCTTATTTACACTACACATCATAGGACAACTGACATTCAGCTGGTTTAAAATGCAAGAATTAAACAAACAAATCATGGTACTGAACTCCAATAAAAAACAAACACAATATGGAACTGTACCCCAATAAAACAAACAAAATATAAAATTGATACCCTAATAAAATTGACAAAACATGACGTTAGTGTTCCCAATATGCCCCACGAATGCGTATATAAACAGATTAACCCTTTTACACTTTTTAACGCCTCTGCAACAGACGGCGTTTTAAAATGTTTTTGCAAAAGAAATAAGATTGCTCACGATAAACGATTTTTAACTTTTGCCACAATGCTTTCAACTTAATTTAATAATTACTCTTTCTTTTACAAGGATTTCCACATTCACATTCGTGCATATATATTTTCAAAGTCGTCTACTTCAGAACGTCTATATGTGGGAAAGGGTAAAGACAGAAATGGCCTGGATCGTCACCAGTCTCAATGTTGCGAGAGTCGGTTCTTACTTTTAACCGTTTCTCACATACATCCAATCTGCAACAGACGACTTGGAAAACATTTAGTAAAACAAATGCAAACTCTCTATAAATTAAAGGAAAATTATTGAAAAAAAGTTGAATTAACTATTTCTCCTTTTAGCACAATGGTTTCAATAGTCGTCTGCTGTAGAGGCGTCAGCAAGCGTATATATGTGGGAAAGGGTTAATAAGCCTTATGCACCTAATCTAACATTGCTAGAGACTTACTTCTCAGACTGTATATCAGATTTAAAATGAACTGTGAACTGCTTTGCGAAACGACCTCCACCAAGTTACTGTTGAACTGCCTACACTCCTCCTGGGCTCTGTCTCGACTGTGAGGTTCACCGTTAACTATGGAAATGCAAAGCTTGGTACGATAGTCGAAGAAATATCCGTTTCCCAGCCGTGAGAAACAACCTGTCTCTGTGAAATATAGATTATAACAAGGTTTTACGACAATGCCTTACACCAGTCAATGTGCATAAACGACAAGCTTTTGATTGGCCAATGATATTACTAAGCCAATATATTTATTGAATTGGTCCGATAATCGGTTGAGCTACTTCTATTTTCCAACACAGACAAACTTCCTGAAAATATATTTTCAAAATGATAATCAGCTTATTCTTCTTTAGATTATCTTTCAAACTAAATTAGAATGCATGAGTGCATGTATATTGTTTTATGGCGCATCGACAGCTAAGGTCATTTAGCGAGCAATTATTCATGATCCCTGGGTTAACAAACCAGTACTAGGCTAGAAAATTTGCCTTGCCCAAGGGCACTCCATCATGACCGTAGTGCCGCGACTGGGGTTCGAACCCGGGACCCCTCCTGTCTTACATACGAGTTACAGTGGCGAATGTTGAGACTTGCATGTGCCCATGGATATTCACTTTAGTTAGATAACTGGGTGCATGTTGATGTTCATATGTATGTCACTACTATTATCATAATAACAAAGAACATCATCATCATTTGCTCCTTTTTTCTTTCTGTTTTATGTTTCTATTTCGATTATTATTTATTCCGTTTATACATGTATCACATTATGTAATCTATGTAAAAGAGGAAATAAAGAGTATATATAAAAGTTGACACTGTATATGAAACTTATAAATCAATGACAATTGTATTGCTAATAAATCTTTGAACAGTTTGTAAGAGGACCACAAGTATCATTCTCGTGAAGTTTGGTTGATATTAGTCCAATTGTTTTGGAGTAGATATTGTTTAAAGCTAAAAGTTATTTTTTATTATATTCTGATGCAGCATTGAAGCTACCTTTTCAAACCAATGAAGATGGCTTGAACAGAACAAATTACAAAACTTTCCTAAAATCAGACAAAATAAAGGGAACTATTAAGTGTTGTCAAGCGGATTCAGGGAAGAAGATGTTTGACAAAGTATGCATTTAACTCCCTTCTGTCTGCCGCAGTAACACACGTTGTGTTTTTGTTTTATATCTTTGAACAAATTTGACTGAAGAACACCAAAGAAAATTCAAGTTCAGTGAAGTTGTGCTGAAATTTCTCAGTGGAATAGGATGACACATCATTTGAAGCTAAAAGTTCAATTTATCCCTTTTTTGATGCCACCTGATAACTATATTTCTTCCAACAAGTCAATATGGCTTAACTGATTATAAAGAAGGTCCCTGGTGGAACAAATAAGACAAGCACTTTCATGAGAATAGAGTTTAAGAATAATGCCATTTCGCCTTTTTCTGTTGCTGCCTCACTCCTCTTTTTTCAATCAACTGTCTTGAACAATTTTTGTAGAGAGTTTCTGGAGAAACATTTCTACTGAACAACTGGAATCGGACACGACTCTTTAATATTTGGAATTTTACTCCTTTCCTCAGATGCCTCACAAACAAGAGTTCTTCATATATCTTTGAACAAAATTTGAAAACGGACCGCCAAAAGAATATTCATTGAGTGTGTGTCCAGTGGATAAGGATGATATGTTACTTGAGGCTAAACGTTCGATTTCCCCCTTTTTTAAATGCCACCTAGTTTCTACGACTCTCAATATATCAATATGACTTAAAACCTGTAGAGGGTCACTAAATGAACAGTTCTGCTAAATTATCTTGAAACCAGACAATTTCATAAGTATGTAGTTTTAAAACTTGTTCTTATACCGCCTGATTACCATGTTTAACAATCAATCAATATGATTATATTTGAAGAGATTTAATGCTTAACGATGAGATACTGTGTTTTATCAGTTTAATAAAATCCATATAACTCACTGATATCTGCCACACTGTGAGTGATATAGGTATGTCGGAACTACTCTTTTACTTATCTTTAAAAAAAAATAAACGGATAAACTTGAAATATGTTTAACTCCGTATGTCGTAAATTTAACAAATCGGACTTATTCTTATTGTCTGACATTGCATAGAAAAAACAAAAAAGTCTAATAGATGTGTTCCATATTTTTCCTCATTACAACCACCTTTCCCCAATCCTAGCCTACTTTTTTTGAATATGCTGTTTTATGGAATGCACCTTTCCCCAACTTCCTATGCTACTCTTTTTTAATATACTGTTTTATGGAATGCACCTATCCCCAATCCTAGGCTACTTTGTTTTAATAAGCTGTTTAATGGAATGCACCTTTACCCAATCCTAGGCGTCTCTTTTTTAATATGCTATTTTATGGAATGCACCTTTTCCCAATCATAGGCTACTCTTTTTTAATATGCTGTTTTATGAAATGCACCTTTCCCCAATCCTAGGCTACGCTTTTTTAATATGCTGTTTTATGGAATGCACCTTTCCCCAATCCTAGGCTACGCTTTTTTAATAGGCTGTTTAATGGAATGCAACTTTCCCCAACTTCCTATGCTACTCTGTTTTAATATGCTGTTTTGTGGAATGCACCTTTCCCCAATCCTAGGCTACTCTTTTTTAATATGCTGTTTTATGGAATGCACCTTTCCCCAATCCTAGGCTACGCTTTTGTATATGTTTGGTTCACTGCCCTGACGACTTTCGATTCATCAAATCTCAAAAAAAGTTTCGGATGATTTTTTTCTCCAATTTATTTATGTTGTATTTCTAAACTTAAAACGTTCCTTCCCTTACATTTGTTCATTCATACCATTGTATGATTGCTATATGTTGACTATACATGTAAACGTTTTCTGTTAATTTCATAAATATTCAATTTTGATATTTACTTTAATTCGCTTACACAATCGACTATTTTTAGAATGGAATTTTATAAGGGGGATAACTCTCAAGCAGAAAGGCTATACAACATTTCGACCGTTTGACTCGGGTAATTAATCTCATTGGCATGTTTGAACAAGGAACTCTAATAATTTCCCAATTCGCTACCTCTGCTAAACTTAACGGATAGTGATAAAAAGCTCACATAAAACATTTATTAGTCGCCGCCCAGTAGGGCGCGACTTCTATTTTTAATAGCTTTTCAGAAATGACATGGAAGGACGACTTATTATTAGAAAGAAACAGATCT
>JAUELF010268982.1:0-10968 GCA_031471495.1 Clinocardium nuttallii | reverse complement strand
TGTATGGAGTCTGGAATAACTCCTCTTCTAAATTATGTCACATCTCACTGAGATGATTCTTTTGAGTACCAACAACATAGGGTTGGAATGTCAAATAAGTATTTTAGAATATGAAAAACACCCCTTATCTAGATCTCTTATACACCGGGGCTTATTCTTTTCTTTCTTTCTGATTTCAGGTGCCTATGGTGTAGTGTTGAAATGTAAACATAAGGTAAGAAAGCATTCAACATTCCTATCATGTTTTTGTATCCATTACGGCACAAATAAGGTCATCTTTCATCCCTTAACTGTGACATCTTTTTACCCAAACAAACAAATATACAGCTGGCGTTTTTTAAAACGTAATGGCAAAAGTAAGGAAAATGTCTGAAAATGACAAGCGCTGACGTTTGCTCCGGTTGGCATTCGCTTCACAGTGCTCTTGTTAGTTCTGTATCAGAACTAACATACCCACCTTCTAGGTATTTTATTGTTTTTTTTTCAAAACAGACATTTTAAGATCTGTCTACTTTAGAATATTTTAGGGAGAAAAATAATATAAAACAGGTCAATCACAAGAGTTGGTATTACATTCAGAGTTGTATCCATCATGAGATGTTTGAGTGAGGTAGGTTAAACACATGCAGGTAATGCTTGTCTTGGGAAAAGACAGTGGGTCAAAATACAGTTTATTGCCCTGAAAAATGTTATTCAGACATTTTAACAGGTTTTTTAAAAATCAAAACTCTTAAATTGTTATCAGTATTTGTATAGTTTAGTGAAGATTAAATAAAATAATTAAATAAAGGTGTCCTGAAAGAGAAGGATTACACAAAAAATGTAATTGAAAACAATTTTACATCACATTTAAGTAATCAAAGGCATTTAGAGGATATTTGAGCCTTTATCAGTTTTGTGTTTGAAAAGCCTCATTTTATACCCCACCGAGGGTATTGAAATTATCGCATATATTTTATGTGACAGCATTATTGAATAAGACTTCTAAAGAAAACTGCAAAAAAACTCTTCTCTGCATTATTACAACTTTTCTGTTTTCATCGGCATTTAATATTTGAGACATTTTAAAAAATTGTCATACTTTAAAAATGAGGAATTTAAGACATATAAAGAATAACAAATTAAACCTTTCATGTTTTACATTCAATGATTTTTGTCCTTTGAAAAAATAATAAATTTATGTTAAATTATAGTTGACCCTGTCCCTGGTGTATTGATTAGAGTAATATATGACTGAAGACAGGAGACCAGGGTTCGAATCCCAGTCACCTCATACAGAAGAACTTAAACATGGTAGTAATGGGTTCATTTTACGTTGTTGGAATACCATTACAACTGATGCAATGTTAAAAGATAAATAGTACAAGTAGTACGCTGTTTTTCCCCAGGAACTGCCATGAAATAACTGAAATAATGATTGATGTTAGCAACCATTTAAATAAATCAATTTATAGTAATTCTATAAAAGGAATATACATGTATTCCCTTTCTCCCTCACAATCGTGGGGTTGGGGTTACCCTATTCAAATCGTATCTCACAATTGAATCTGGAGAGTTGGTAAACATGGATGTTTGCGACAAAAGAATAAATTGCTTATCATGAGCAATTTCTCCTTAAGCCACAATGTTTTCAAAAGTCATCTGCTGCAGAGGCGTCAGAAACCATCTCTATGTGGTAAACTGTTCAAGAAAATAATAAGAACAATGTACATGTGGTAGTAATAAGCATTCTTTTTCTTCAAACTTTAATTCAATGTTCTTAGTCTTCATCTATACAAACAAAAGTGATATCTCGATCATTGTGAAAATGTTTTCAAAACCCATCTGATTATCCCTTTCCCACATATAGCCACTTCTTGACGCTTCAACCGCAGACGACTTTTGAAAACACTCTGACAAAAGGAGATATTGCTTAAAATGAGCAATTTCTCCTTTTGCCACGCAATGTTTTCTTTGCCAATTTGTTGTATGGGGAAAAGGGTTAAAGCTACTTGAAGAAGTTTTCATTGTCATTTCATAAAATTCCTTTTGCTTAAAATAATAAATACTTATAGCGCAGATAAATCACTTCAGAACACATGACAATCCATTAAGACAAAAACTTGAAAGATAAAGAAAGATTGGATAAAATATTTTAATAAGTTCTGCAATTTAAGATAAAAACAAACTTGAAAGATTAGGTAAAATATATGACAAAAGTGACCCATAATCTTATCCAGACAGCTTTGGCTGTTCTTGTAGAAAAAGGAAATTCTAATGAAATTTAGCCCTTTCCCACTTGCAGACAACTTTTGAGAACTTTGTGGCAAAAGGAGAAATTGTTCACCATGAGAAGTTTGAGACTCTTTTTGCCACAATATTTTCAACTCTTGAATGAATATAATTTTCATTGATAGATTAATACATTTGTCCATATAATTGTTTTCAAAGTTGCCTGCTGCAGATTTGTTGTATTAAGGATTAAGCACTGTCAACTCATAAGTACTGTCTGTTCAGATAATACACTTTGTGAAGGAGCCGACAAAGCAGTTTATATAATAGATTTTGGTCATGCTTTCAAAAAGTTGAAGTTCTACTGCAGAGATGCCAAATGTCCATATGATGGAAAGGGTCAAGCACTCCATCATAAGTATTCTGTCATCAAATGTTATTGTTTCCTGTAGAATGTTTTAACCCTTTCACACACAGCAAAAGGGTTAGAAAACATCTAGGCAAAATAAAAGTGTATAATGATAACAATGTTTTATTGATTAAAGTTGAAAACATTGTGGTAAGTTTGATAACATTTAGGCAAACAAAAAATTGAAGTGGTCTCCTCCAGTTGTGTCATGAAGCTTTTGCATGCAGGAAAGGGTAAAAATAATGATAAGAAATATGATAACGCTTCAGGAACATTTGATGGTATGATGGTCAAAGTATCTTCAAGAATATCTGGTTCCTTGTGTTCCTTTTAACAAGTTGGGAAGCCAGCAAATGTTACTTTGAAGCAACTAGAAAATTTGATCATAAGTATTGTTTGTTGGTTCTTTTAGAAAATCATTTATTCTTGCTTCAAAGATTTTATAAATAGAAGTTTTAGCTTTTCCTTCCTTGGCTCTCATGAGGCTAATCCTAATGACTGACGCACTGGCGTCAGAATAAATGGACTCGAAGTACTTGCAGGAAATGCTGAAAATTTGTTGAAAGTGGCGTAAAACAGAATACAAACAAATTCTTGCTTCATATTGAGGTTATATCTTACCCTGATTCAAATGACTATTTGATGTTGCAATTTCTTTTCGTGAATAGTTTCAAGTAAAATGATCATATCAGGGAAACGGTAAAAATAAAGGAACATGTTTGTTTGGTTACAAGTATCAAGTTTTAAGTGAAATCAATTTCTAAATCAATTTCTAAATCAATTTCTAAATCCATTTCTAAATCAATTTCTAAATCAATTCTTGTAGTGAATTGTTTAAAGCTTCATTGTTTGCAGAATTTCCTTGTCAATTATTTCAAAGCTGATTGCCTCATGCATTGCAGTTGAATAAACCGTTACTTTGTTCTGAGAATTTTATACTTTAAACAGTAATTATGAATGAAGTTAACGATAAAAAATAAATTGGCCTTTTACCCTTTCCCACAAATCTGCAGCGGTGGACTTTGAAATCATCTGGAGATATATAAGTATTGAAAATTTCTATTTAAAAGTTTTAATTATAGACCAGAGTTGAAAACATTGAGGTAAATGGTGAAACTCCTTTTAAATTACCACATCTGGTTTAGAGGCTTCCGACAGCATCTGTATATGGGAAAGGGTTTTTACTAAATAATTTCAATATAAAAAAAATTATTTGAGGGAACACATTAGTTGCCTGTCAATAACCTTTTACTGTAAACCAAAGTGACAACGTGATGGGACAGACAAACAGATGGACAGGCATGTTAAGTGTTTCTAATTGTTACCCTGCCAAATTATATGTAACACAATAAATCATAACAATGGTTAGTTTGATCAGTCATAGTTGGGTTTTTAATAGCTTAATTGACTATTTTGATAAAATGTCTGCTAAAGTACGCACACTTGCATGGGCGTCAGTGTCACCCCTGTTAAATGAACAGTTACAGTTCATGAATTATTCAAGAAATATTCATGAACCATTTCATCTCCAGATTTCATGAAAAAATCATTAAAGTCTTTGGAGTTTAAATGGGATTTGTCCTTAAAATGTTCATGATGTAGCAGTCCATGAACTGTCCCATGGTTCATGAACTGTCTATGAAATACATTGAAGGTTATTTCAACGACTTTTCACTGCCAAACTTTGTTAAATATTTCATGAATTATCTATGAATTATCCAAGGCCAAGATATGTTATACACAGTTCATGTTCAGTTCATGAATACTGGATTCATGAACAGTCATGAAATTTCTGCTATATAACTTATAGTCCCATTTAAACTTCATGTTCTGCAAATGAACTGTTTATGTCTCAAAATTTTGGAAAAATTCATGAACCGTTTATCCATTTCCTTCATATAGACAAAACATGCAATTCCTCCTTTTGCCACAATATTTTCCACTTTTAGTCATAGGTTATCCATTCAATTATAGAGATTTTCTATGTTTTGACAAATCTATTCAAAGGGGTCTGCTGGAGAACTGTTGTATGAGGGAAAGTGTTAATACAGGCAAATCTGGCAAATCAGACAAATCTTGAACAGTTCTGGAATGTAATTCTGTGAACAATTCTGAAAGGGGACCTCACATGGAACATTCCTGTGAAGTTTGATTGAAATTGGAGTAGATGTTATTCGAAGCAATTGTAGACGAGGCACATACACAAGATAACGGACAAGGGGTGATGGGAGCTTACAAGGAGCAGTATGTGCTCAGTTTTAAATGTACAAAGGTCAACATATATTTTAACTGTACAAAGAACACGAAATTTAGCAAAATAGCAAACTTTTGGTTCTAAAAATGTTCTATAACAGATGTGATGTAACAGTTCTAGTAAATCCTAGAATAGTTCTAGTACAAATGTTCCAGAACATGTATATATGTTCTAGAACACTTTCAGACCAGTTTAACAATGATAACCTCTACTAGTCTAGCTGAACTGAAACAAGATTCTGTACAGAAAATATTCTGGTCTATTGAAACATTGTTGAACCAGAATTCTATAAAAAAAAATAATATATGAAGACTATTGGCTTCTTCCATGTGTGGCAATGTGATACTTTAATAAATCACCAATATAATTCTGTTGTTTATGACATAGCACATTACATTTTGATAATTTAATAATTAATGTAAGATATTTACCTAATGTGCCCATCGAGTTGTTCATAAGAAATTACAAAAATCTTCTCTGTGCCTTTGAACTAACAACATATTTGTCCCATCAAAAAACGTAAAAGAAAAACTAAACATTACTTACTTCTTTTTGAAGAGTTCCTGTGCTTTATGCTAGAGTCAACTCCCTTGGCATTTTTCAAATTCAAGTCCAATTCTTCAACTGTTCTTAAACATGTATTGAAGTCAATTCATGCACCTTTTAAGAACTCAACAAGTTCTTCAACTCTTCTTTAACCAGTATTTAAATCAATTCATGCACCTTTTAAGAACTTGACAAATTATTCAACTGTTCTTAAACCTGATTGAAGTGAACTCATGCACATTTTAAGAACTTGAAATATTCTTCAACTGTTCTTAAACCAGTCATGATGTCAGTATGAACAATTAAAGAACCTGGACATTTTCTTGAACCAATCAACTTGTTCTTCAACTATTCACGAATTGTTCCAGAAAAGGCTTCAAGGACTGTTCATATCCATAAGTTCATGAATGCAACTCAAGAACTGTTCATGTCCATAAGTTCATGAATGCAACTAAAGAACTGATAAAGAGTGGTTCATGAATAATCCTTAAAATATATGAAACATTCATGAGTTCATGAACTTCATTTCGCTGGGGAGTCATCTTGGTTAAGGTTTTGTGTGCAAGTACATTATATAACATCACAGTTCAGTTACTACTAGATGTATTGCTTCAGGTAAGATAACTCTATCTTTCATATAACGCAAATTATGGCCCTTTATTATTTGACTTAGAAATATATGATTAATCACACAACTTTGCAATCCATAAACTCACAAGCAGACTGGAATAGTCACACAAACAGTCTTATGGACAGCTCTTGTAACTTCTATTTAACATTTTCAAATTGCCTGTGAATTACTGCTTAAACATTAAATCTATAAGGCCTTGGATAAAAATAAAAATACACATTGCCTCTAGTCTGTCATCATTCAAAACTAGACCAGCTTCAACAAGTTGGGCTACATTTATTTTGTTGTCAGAAGATCTTGTTTTTCTGCCTTATTGACCAGTGTATATGACCAATAAGCTGCAGAAAGTGAAGGCTTTGGTGAGTCTATGCATTATGCACACAGGTTTGCCTGAATCTTCACTGATATTATGTAGATCTATGCATGCAACAAGACCATAAATTGTCCAACATGACATATTTTATACTATCAATCCACTATATCATTAAACACTGATTACTTTGGAGCATGCTGTTTGACAGATAGCTCTTGTTATATAAACGATATAGCTATGAAATGGCCCAGTTTTGTATATTTACATTTAGATTAAGCCAAACATTATTTCAGGTTATACTAAATAGTTGAGATGTCATTCATATTGTATAAGTTTTCTCAATAGTGTTTACAATTACTCAAAGTTAAAAACTAAACAATTATGAAAATATTCCAAAGCATTTTGAACTCTTTATTACAGATTTTCAAGCTGAATGAATTTCAATTTCACACATTCAAGTTTCAATTTCTCATTCCTACCAAAATTACCTCTTAACACTTTCCCATATATAACAAATCTGTAGCAGACGACAAAAAACGTACAACATCTAAGCAAATTTATTGAATATCTTGATTAATGAAAGTGGTATATTGAATACATCTGAAAACAGTGTGGCAAAAGAAAAAACATACACAATGTTTTCAACTTTCTTCAATAAATTATCTTACATCTATTTTTTAGAGATTTTCCATAGTATTGCCTTGATGTTTTCAAAGTTGTCTTCTGCAGATACTATCGGGCTGTCTGTATAAAAGTGAGTGTTGATGATCATTAACAAAGCATGTTAACTTAAGCCACATCAACTGAAATAATCTACCTTCCTAATTTTGAGATTGGTGATGATCAAGATCAGCCTCTGTTTCCATGCAGTCTGATCATGATCCTTGGAATTTACCATCTATTAAAACAAACATCTTGACATAAATGAATGTTATGACCACAGAAATACTACAAAAATACGAAATCATATCTGATCTCTATCAATTCTTAAACTAATAACCCTTTCCCACATACTGACGCTTGCAGCAGACGACTTTTGAAAACATTGTGACGAAAGGAAAAAAATACTCAAAACAAGCAATTTCTCCTTTTGCCTCAATGTTTTCAACTCATTTCAATAATCATATTTCCATTTATGGAGATTTTCTATATATCCTGGCTTTATAATGTTTTAAATGTCTTCTGCTGCAGATATGTTGTATGTGGGAAATAGTTAAGAAAGTTGGTTTTGTTTGACTTGGCTTACTATAAATCTACAAAATAAATCTGACCGCTTCTGATTCTAGAATTATCTAATGGCAGGACGGAAAAACCTTTTATATGTATTGATAGGATATTGCATTTGGGGCGGGTCACATTATGGTCAACCAAGGAGTTAAGTAAACACATTTATAGGAGGAAATCTACAAAATGAATAACTTTCATATATTAAGTGATTTACTGTTGATTTAGTATGAATAGTTCAAACGATGATTATAAATTGTAGAATTGGTAGTAACTTTCTCTAGGTTACACATTCAACAAATATCATATTTAGCATTGTGTAAAGAAGCAGGTCCTACGTAATCCTTATTCTGCAATACGTAATCCTTATTCTGCAATACGCAATTTAACTTACTTCTTATAGCAAGATGTTGTTTTTTTTAAATTATGCTAGGCTCTACACCAATATCGTTTTAAGCCCCCTTTCCCACATACAAAACAAATCTGCAACAGACATATTTTATTATAGTACTCTGAAATATTCTGACATTATTTTTATTTTTTTCAGGAGAGTGGAGAAATAGTCGCTGTTAAGAAGTTTAAAGATGGAGAAGGTAATGATTTTGCATAGACCCTTTCCCTCATACAGAAGTTTACTGATGCCTCTGAAGCAGACATCTTTTGCAAACATTGTGGCAAAAGGAGAAATTGCTCCTATTGAGTATTTTCTCCCCTTTACCACAACATTTTGAACTCTTAAATAATTATACTTTCATTAGTTTATGATTTGCTACATTTTTGCTTTCATGTTTTCAAAGTCCTCTGCTCTAGATTGGATGAATGTTGGATGGATTACTTTGTGTCAAAGTGGCAAATTGAAATGTTTACAAGATACCCAATTTTTAAAGTCATAATTTTGAAAACATCTGGAAAAAAAACCATGTACCTTAACATTGGGAAATTACGAAAAATTCAAAATATTTTTTTGACACAATTTCCCCTTAATTTCCCACTTAAGTCAACAATAGCTTTATATAACAGGTATTAAGTTAACCTCCTAGAATTAATCTCTGCACTGATGCAAACTGAAAGCCCTGGAACCGGAACAGTCTCAGTCTGATAATTAATAGACTCATCACAAATGAACTGGATGATCCTGGTAGCTTAGTTTGGTAGGGGAACAGGCTGACAATCAAATGTTATTAACTTCAAGTAATACATTATGTGCCAAATAAAATCTCCCTTTTTAACCTTTCCAACATACAGAACTTTCCAACGCCTCTGAAGCAGACAACTTTTGAAAGCATTGTTGCTTGCAAAAGACAAAATCGCTCTAAATGAGCAATTCCTCAGCCAAAAATGTTTTCATTGTCCTTTCATTTAAGAGAATTTCCATATTTTCAAAGTCGTCTGCTGTGCAGATTTGCTGTATGTGGGAATGGTAAAAATACTAAGCCAATATATTTTTAGAGTTTTCTGTTAAGAAAAGGTGAGGAATTTAGCAAAATATGTAACAAATGACAAGTGGGTAGCATATTATATTAATATGCATAGCTGCATGAGCACATGCATTGAGCAAAAAGCAGAAATTCTTATTTCTGAAAGTTCATCTTTTTTTGCCAAGCCCCATTAGCTCAGTCGGTAGCAACACAGACTGTCAATCCAGGGGTTGTGAGTTTGAACCCCAGCGAACATTCTTTATAACGTTTGACAAAAAATTTAAGTCATTCGTCTTTCACCAATGGGCTTGCAGTCTATGTAGAAAATCAGTCAGTTGCTTGGAAAGTATGTTGTGTGGAGAACTGGTGTGAGAAAACCAGAAGACATATGAGTAGGTGAACTGGCCGTCATGATATGACTGAAAAATTGTTGAAAACGTCGTTAAAGCCCAATCATTCGTCCCTTTAATTTGCCCACAAGATTTCAAAGTTGTTGCTGTAGAGGGGTCTATATTAGGTAAAGGGTTATTCCTCTTTTTCATTTAATGGGAATCATATCCTCAAAGGCTATAATATATAATCTTACAAGATATAAACCCACCAAAAAATCAGGAAATCATTAATTTGGTGTAATAAAATATTTATGAAAATTAGGTTGAAGTTGTAAAGGTTTACTGGAGTGATCAAAGTTGGATGAATGTTACCTTGTCATGTGACACAATCTGCATGAACTTGCTATAATATGTCAAACAATTTCTGACACCTTTGCAGCAGACAACTTTTGAAATCAAATGATTTTGTTCTTGGACACCTAGCTTTTACATGGATTAGCTTTTACATATTTAATTTTAAAAACTTCTGTCCATGTTTAGTTCATTGTAAATGGTCTAATATTTCCCTGTTCTATATTATAGTTAATTAATGCTGACAACAAGATGGTGAAATTGACAATTTCCTAAACATTCTACAGGTTAATCATGCACTAAATATCTGTCAAAGAACTCGTAATTGAATCATTCAGAAATGATAGATGGACATATTTAACACTGTTCCTCATACAGATGCTTTCTGAAGACTCTGAAGCAGACATGTTTTGAAAACATTTGATAATAGGAGAAGTTTCTCCAATGTTTTCAACTCTATTCAATAATTTAGCTCTCATTTATTGAGATTTTTCATGTTAATTGCCAATATGTTTTTCAAAGCCGTCTGCTGCGGATTTGTTTAAATCACTTTCAATTCTTTTCTTCAATTTTACTTTTAATTATTGAGTTTCCATACTTTTGCGTATATTTGTTCAAAGCTGTCTGCTGCAGATTTATTGTATGTGTTGGAAAGGGGGGTTAATTCAGTAGAGATTAATATTTTGTTCAAACATTTACATGTCTGTCCGATTCTTACACTTCAATACGTGACTTGAAATGTATGCATGTAATTGATCATAAATTTATACAAGTGTTTAAAAGCAATAAAAGACATTTAATAGCACTGTCATTATAACTCTCAATAGTCACATAAAATAATCCATTTCGGCTGCAATAATTACAGAAATAACATAGATAAAAAATAATTCAAGCTACACAATATTGACATGGATATATATATATGTACATAATATGAGACAAATATTTCTGTTCAATTAAACAGCAAAATGGCATTGCGGAGTTGAAAACAAAATCAACAAAATGATTGTTAAGTAAGATTTATATCATTTTTTGAAAAAAAGAAAAAAATGTATCACATGTTGGCTCATGGGTTTACCCTTTGAGTTTCCCACATACAAAAATCTGCAGCAGAAGATTGTAAAGGTATTCATTCAAAAAATATGGAAACTCTCTATATATAGGAAAGTATGATTATTGAATAGACTAAAGAAATCAAAGCACCAATGGCGCTGAAGTGGCGATCGTATGGAAAATCCTGCAAAGTAACAAGCAGTATATGGGTGTAGGGCTTGCGATT
>JAUELF010268971.1:0-10968 GCA_031471495.1 Clinocardium nuttallii | reverse complement strand
TAGTTTTTAACCGGACATGACCCAGTTTCGAACTTGTCCGAGATTTGATGGAGACAAATGTTCTGACAAACTTTCATGGTGATTTGATGCAAAATGTAAGGGTAAATGTTGACGACGAACCACGGACGGACGCCGGACAAAATGTGATCACAAAACTTCGTGCATAGGTGAGCTAAAAAACCAGTTGTACCCGATTTTGATATTAAATGAGTTGATCGTAGAACATAGCAAGACATAAATATTTTAAGATCGCAACTCCTGAATTTACAGGCTGCCAACTCCGAAAAAATGGTAATACTCAAAGCCGTCGACATGTAATCTCTTTTCCAAGGGTTTCCGTACAGAGAATTTATATCACGGACCAGATTGTGTTGCATCTAAGCTGGGAGACATCTACAATGATAAGGCAGGTACAGTTCTTGTGTTGGATGTTGCCGCCGGTACTGGACTTTTAGGAATAAAGGTAATGTTACTCCGACATGTGTATTAAGCCTTAAACCTACACAACTGTATTTACATCATTGCATTTGCTCCAAGTATCATCTGCTAACGGACATTTCGTGCGACCATGTACATCGTAGGTGTATCAGGACCGTTGTCAAAATGCGAGTGTATGCCGTATTACAAATAAATTTTACAAATAATCTATTTCATTTGCAGTTCGTTCCAACTCTTAATCATGTTTTCTTTTTTATTAGCAGTACTATCTGCTACTATACTTTTACGCAGGTGATCGATTTAGGGAACTCTCGGCCTTTTTCTTGTTCACCCTTACATTTGGAATTGAACGTGTAGATGTCCTGTCCTAACAGATACTAATCATAGCAAGTGTACGGGTCACACATGCATGTAGATGTCCTGTCCTAACATATACTAATCATAGCAAGTGTACGGGTCACACATGCAACACATTAATATGATGTTCTAACTTGACGCTATTATTTCAAGAAATAATCTTTCGGGCTATCACATCTTTTCCAATGTGGAACAATTAAACATACCACTGTGTAAACATCATATTTCTTAACAATGAATAATAGGCCCAACGGGGCCCGGTGGTATTTTATTATTGTGTTATATGTTTGTCTCGTTATACAACTGTTACTATAATTACAGACTAACCTACTTGTAAATGGCGGATACATCACACTAGAAACTAATTTGAACTTAATCATTCGTCCTAAGCGGTTTTAGCTATCGCGGTTCATGCAAGTTCATTCGATACAATAATTGAGCGTAACAGCACATCATTTACTTGGTCAATCTTTACCCGCAGCTGTCAATCCACATTTCTCAAACCGTTTAAGAGACAGTACAAACTTAACGTGTGTACAAGAGACTGCACATTGATATTAAGATATAGGAAAAGACCTTCAAACTAAGTCTATTTTAGTATTTATTTATGTTATTATGTTTAATGTCGTCTAGCTATACGCCGAAGGTTTCCGTAATATAGATGCCCTTGACGGTTCAAGTAAAATGCTCGACCTCTGCAAAAATAAGAACATCTATAGAAACCTTATTTGTGAGTTTATGTGTGAAAAAACAACGACCATCGAAACAGGTAAGCTAGGAAACAGTTTATTAACCTAATTGAACAATGAGCAACGTAATCAATTGAAACAATTGTTTTGATATATAATACCACATTGTCGACTAAAGCAATTGTCAAACGGGGCCATTGTCTGCACTAATTGACAGGCATGATATTCACATTTTCTACAAGAATTGTTAACATTTTAAGACGAGGCGTTAGTATCATTGGTTCGTGTACAATCTAGTGAAGCACCAATGGTTAAATGTTATGATTACTGAATTATCGTAAAACAACTTAACACGATTGGTGTCATCAGGTCATGCTATAACATGAAACATTTACGGGATGTCTGCATAGTTCCCGAAGAAGTGTTATTTTAAATAAAGTCACAAGCATTGTACTGTCCAAATATATAAATATGGAATTATATCGCTAGCCCGGTCTGTTGCCTGATGTTTGCTCTCGAGATTTCTCAGTGGAAACATCGAAGTTCTGCCCGATTGTTTGACATTGTGACTTTATTTTATTTAACATTTTAATTTAATCCAAGTTTGTATCCAGGATGCACAAGTAACAAGGGAAATGTTGTATTAGTGGCTAATGTACGCCAGCCAGAACATCCCCTACACAATGCTGATGACACAGACGACGACTCGGTGAATTTTGAATTTCTCAAGCTTATTAACATCTGCATATGTGTAATAGAGTGCTTCAAAGCCATATACTATTCTTGATACTACAAATTTCGTCCAGATGTGACCTTTAATGTCTTGACGTAATCCTGTTTTTCCGTGTAATCCTTCTCCCAGTAGCGAGTACACAGTCTTCCTTCCACGTGAGATTCTTCCAGCAGTGTCAACATATCCTTAATATATGTATGTACCCTGTCTCTAATTATTCCTAGATGTACTGTAGATTATGGAGTTGGAATTTCATCTCCCTCAAGGATGTAATTTGGGATATTGGCAGTTGCAGGTTTGTTGTATATATGATACAGGCACTCTTAGTTGGGTTGATGTCATATATGTTGGTCCTGCTAAAGTTCTCTACAGTTTTCAGCATTAGTTCCATCTCTTTGGTAGAGTGAGATAAGAGGGCAAGGTCATCATCACATGTGGTATCTTGATGTTACCAATTCTTGCACCATTCAATGTTTCCTCTAGCTGCAGCAGGAGAGAGTTGTTGTATCTCTTGTAGTGTTCAGTGGAGAGAACACCACCTTGCCGGACTCCCTGTTTAATTTCAATTTCATTGGACATGTGGCCTTTCCATTTTATAGTGGATGTCATGTCTTGGTACATCTTTTTTAAAAGGTGCCATTCTGACGGTGGTATACCATCTATGAAAAGATTTTGTGGAAGAAGTTGGCGATCAACTACATCAAATGCCTTCTTTGTGTCTAGATTTGTGATTGTGCAGGAAAAAGTAGAGGTTTTTGTCTTTCATTGATTATATGCTCCAAAAATTTAAGTATTACTGGTGTGATCATTATTCCTCTATAGTTTCCTGGCATTTGTCTATCCTCTTTTTTAAAGACAGGTATGATCACCAATTTCTTCAGGACTTCGGGAACTATTTTGAATGTAGAATCTGGTTCAATGTATTGGTTAATGCGAATAGGAGAGATCGAACCTCCATATTTTAGGTGTTTTGCAGTCAATCCAAATGCATCTGGCGCTTTGTTGTTTTTGAGCTGTTTTATGGCATTCGCAACTCCTTCTAGTGGAACAAGTTGTATATTTTCAGTCGAAAAGGAAATGTACTCTTCAAACTGTGCGATATTTGTTTTTGCTTGATAAAGGTGTTCATAATCGTATTTACCTTCATCTGTTGGTGATTGGAAGTGATCAGCCCATCTTTGTTTGCGGAATAGTTTATAAGACATCCTATTGTCGGTGCCTTTTGCATCCATGATGTTTCTCAGATCTTGGAGGTGTTTTTCTTCGGATACCTTTCGTTGTGCTCTCCGTAGGTTTCTCTTGGCTGTAACCATGTTATATTTGAGGGGGTATTTCAAAGCAGGAAGGGGTACCTCCAGCTTTTCATTTCCACCAGGCTTGTTTACTGAGTTTGGACGCCGACTGTATCGCAGGGCTGCATATTTTTCGATTGGTTTTCTTTTTATTTTGCTGGTTTGGTTGTTGGAATCCCGGCATGCTGATCTTAGTCGCATAATCTAGGGTTTGCTTCATAGCTTTATAGCTAGTTCAACATCAGTTTTATTTGTGAAATCTTTTTCTCTTCAAGATCTCTTTGTATAGTTTATTTGTATATTTGGTTATTGCATTTATTCCAGTTAGGTTTTGATTGGAATCAGTTAGTTTCTCCTCCGAGTCTGTAATTTATATTAAGCTTGGTAGATAGAGATATATCGTCAGATACATTATCAGGGTGTGTTCCCTCTACTGTGACAGTGTCAGATATGCAGACTGCAAGATTATTCTTAAGTATATAGTCAATTTCTGCGGAGGAGTCATTACTGGCATGAAAGAACGTTGGCGTTCCTGTCTGCTAGGATACGAGTTGGTGGTTGAATACAAACAGTTTTAGCATCTTATCTCTTTCATTTGGACGTTCTCTTGATAGTGAAGCGTTGAATTCCCTACAGATGAGTTCATGATTCTCAAATTTACAAATAGTTTCCTCCATTTCTGAGATAGCTACATTGAGGTCCTCTTTACTGTTGTTTCCCATGGCAAGTACACACTTACAATACATACTTTCGGTTCGCTGTTGATTTTGTAAGCAACAAGTCTATCACTCCATCTGGACATAAATCAGATTTAAGATTCCAGTTGTTACGAAATAAAATTCCATTACCTCCATATCGTCTGGGAACTTGAAAACATCTTGAAAAGAAACCCACTTGAAATGACCTAATCGTTGACATCACAACGTTAACGTCTACCCATACTTTTACTTTTAGAAGAAATTATCATTTATGCACTTCAAAATAATACTTAAGCAGGTTGATATCTTAAAATATCACTATTTTATAACATTTTATTATAAGAACAGATATTATGAAAAACCCTGTACATCCTAATAAAAAAACATGGACTACAAAGAAAACGAACATAAAAGGAACATGTGATAAGAACAACGAACGATATACCGTTAACTGATGTTTAAATAAACAAAAGCAAGCAGAGCTGTGATCAGTTAACACTTTTTTTAAACCATTTGAACTCCAATGTTTAAAGCCAACCTATACTCTTCTTGTGAAGACTCTACCTTATATTCATACACGTGTTATGTGTTATTACGTTTGAACGAATCTTTTCACTGGATGAAGTCCAATAATCTACATAGATACTTGCATTACATGTACTTTTTCTGACGCTAGGTTCAATTTTAAAGAATTCCGTATGTTTCTCTTTTGACTTTCTGAAGAATACCTTAATATAGAACCACAAAGATAATTGAACAATTGACAAAGTAAATTTGGATTTAGCTTATATTAACGGTACTTAATTTTGTCAAGCTATAACTTATTTTATGCAAAATGCTTATTTTTTATACGTTGTCTTTCTTTTTCCTCCTTCGCCACTCGAGTAATATTCATATAATGTGTGTCGTAAGTATGTGAGATAATAGTAAAAGAATATTCGTATCGTTCGCAAACGGCAATAGTAAAATATTTCATCAGTTATTTATAAATCTGAATTCTTAAGAAGTACCCGCAATGTGTGTTTCACTTGGCCAAATACACAAGCTTTAAAAAGGTATTTAAATACAAATGTTTTCATGAGAATAAAACGGAAACTAAACTCTGTTGATGCCACCGAATTATGCATGAAATAAATAAATTTTCATTACAAGGTATCAGTACAAAATGATATCAAGACAGTTTATGTCAATAGTTAAATGTTATTTTTTATATTTATGTAAACTCATTACAATTTTTTAATATATGTATGTACTAATTATCAAAGGCATTGTTCATTTCAATTCAAATCATATTTCATTTGACTTGAACAATATATTTTGCTACGTCATTCCAATTGAATATGCATGACAATACTGGTTTCAATTACAATATACAATAAACACATATGCAAACCAAATGACTTACAAGAAAATAAGACGAGAAAATCCTGAAAAGAAAAAGATACAGTACACTGAACATCATGGTCACCATGTTATATTAATCAACTCTTAGTCAAAATTCTGTAACTTGAAGCGATTGACATTTTTAGTAATAGGTGGTTCCATTTCTTAACTAAATGATGGCAAAATTATAAGATTATCTATTATCTATTACTTTACCAAGGAACAAATGCATCAATTAAAATGATCCTAGGAAATAAAAGTAACACAATGTTATCCAATTACTGATGAATTAAGTGTCTACTACCCAACACTTATGAACAATGTTTTAGATAACACATCTGATTTTAAGTAAGCACAATGGCTTTGATTTAACATTGGTTGGCTAAACATTGAAAATCCTCCTACTCCGTCAAAGTGTCACCTATCATTGGTGTTATTTACAAAAATGCGATGTCCCTCTCACATTAATTATAAGCTAACGTCATAGCTGACTAGTTGGCTGTTCGTTGTTTCCGTTGTCTTGAACATTGACATTTGACCCAAGATCATTTTTACAAAACTGATAAACAGTCGCAGCACAGCACGTATGACTCACAACACTGCAGGTCATTCGAATCCTGTCACTGAAACGTTAAGAAAATTAAAATTTTCAGATGACAGACTAGCTTGTGTTTAATGATGATTCACAAAATAGACGTAACTGTCAATTGGAAACAAACGTCTTTGGAAATCACTCTTAACGTTCTCCAAAAGATTCTTCTCTTATTTTGAGAGTGATAGGTTTATCGCTTCGCTGTGCAGCGGAACAGCGTCCGCATAGGATGACGGAGGGTGCGGATTCGATTCCTGCCGGATCATTAAAAATCCTTTAAACAATAGTATGAGTGACTCTGCCTCCATGGCGCTCAGAAGTATGGAGTAAGCATAAATAACGTCTGTCTCTCTAGTGGTTGGATAAAATGGCTGGCATTTTTTACAGGAAACGTCGTTATATATCCGAGAAAATGTTGAAAGCGGTGGGAAACGGCACATAATAGTGATAACCGGCAAGTAATAAAAAGTAAGCTGAATTATTTGGTATTTATTTCATTGCATAATACCTGCAAATCAGAATATATTGCCGACAAGGATAAAAAAAAAAGAGACAAACAATAACAAATTACGAACTCACATAATCCATTCTAGAGCAAGCAGTAGTGCAATGTCATCTATTTGTATATTCAGAGACGTCATCACCATTAAGGATGTCACTAAACTTGCACTTGGTACAGAAGGAATAGCCATTGCAGCCATGGATGATAGAACCCTAGATGACAAAGGTACTTTGAATCAGGCAAAATAGTATGCTTCTACTGGCCCCGTAACTACATGTTTTTGAAACGTTTTCAGATATAAACTATATGCCCCCAAGGAATACTTCTTATGTCAATTTTGAGAATTATATTATTTCTGTCCAATCGGAATCTCGTGTAGAACATAAACCTTTATTGATGTGTAGTCACAAGGCTTATGTCTTACGTGAGGTGTAATGTAATGGCAATTAGTTATGCTGCTTTTAGACAAATGAAATACGTGGATAATAAACGATGCTGTTGGTTCTTTTCGGCTTTTAATCGAAGTTGTAATACCTACTCTTACCATACTCGTGAATAGCGTGAATACATCTATATATAATATATTATGTCCGTTTATTCACGCCATATGGTATTTGTGTGTAGGAACAAATACAAGGCTATTTTAATTGAACTAAAAATGCATTGGTTTATCAGTTGTTGTATGCATCCATCCCCCACACAACACACATCGTCAATTGTTCAACTGAGACGGGATGACTGAACTATTGATTTTATAGAAGTAACAAGCCTGCATATAATGTACATTGTTATTGTATTAGACAAATGCCAATGACAGCGTTACTGTCATCAACAAATGGTCGATTCGTGATAGTTGTCTATTCAAAAAAAAACATCAGAAAGTGTTTGTACATGAGGGAATCTCACTTAGTAAGTCTATTCAGCTGACTTTTCAAAATTTCTTTGTCTAACTCGAAACAGCAAATCGTATATAAAATGACTTATTTTAAGGCGTTTTTCCATGAATTGTCGAAATACAATCGTTTAACTTAGTTTGTCGTTATGTTGAACACACACATCTTTATGTTTTTAAACTTCTTTTAAACAAGCTGATGAATGTAATACATGAAAACAAAAACGGCCAAACATTATTTTTAAAAAGTGTAACGAATTCAAATACATGTATATTTATTTCAGGTCGTGTGTCAATAGTTCAAAAGTTCAAAAGTATTCCAAGGACACCAGCTTTAGATGCATTATATACATTACAAATAAATATATAACAAAGGTTACATCACGGGAATGTATCCAGATACACTTCGTGTTTATTACACATAGTTACTTCCCTTTATCCGATCTATTCGAGCAGTGAGCCATGACGAAAGGGCATGGATTGTTCTATTTTCCATCATAGGAAGGACATATAAATGTGCGGCAGTTTGGACTAAAAGTTAAAGTTTAACACACGTCCAGTAAAAAGGCGAGGTTATCGGTTTAACATGAGTGTTGAGTTAGCGGTTTAACATGAATGTTCTTATGTATGAGTAATACTAATTTTCGAGTCGTACCGTTTTTATTCTATGTCGTTATAAAAGAAAAAATCTACGTAATTGTCAATCACACATTGTCCTTATTGTTCTTGATTGTATACCTACATGCTTAAATATAAATGTGCCATCACAATGCAGAACGTCGTATTATAGCTTACTCAGCCATCAAGTCGAATTCTAGTGAGGATGATGAACAAACAATAAGAAATGTAAAATGGTAAATGTAAAGATGGAAACCTGACTGGTGCTCTATCGACATATATTTAAAACAGGGCAACATATGTTGCCGCAGATAAGCAACACAGTTGCATGATTGACCTGTTTTCCAAGTATGACGGTGGCTCTAGTACAGAAACTACTAGCGAGAGAGAGGATTAAAGACGTCGACGACGATGATGATGATATCTATATGTTGAACTATAATAGCTTCAATTCAAATTTTCATCACTTATATATTAGGATAAAAGCCAAGCAAAAACGCCAACAATATCTAAGGACTTAAACATTAAGTTACTCTGTCTACGATATCTAGTATTTTGGAGACGTAATAATCTACAAAAATATCTCATAAAATAATAACAATTAGGTATACACAATGGCAATCCACACTCCATTGTATGCGAGTGGTCTTAGGGCAAGTTGTCTCATAGTTGGATAAAAAGTTGTTCTGTATTCCGAAAAGATAATTCAATGGCCTTAAATAAAATGTGCTCGAACAAGAATGTAAATTGACTGGTGGCAAATAAATGTATGCATATATCCAGTGATTGCAAAGATATGGGATTTAGATATCGGATTGGACTTTTAAAGTGCATTTCAAATGCCCCGACACCATTTCCATGTAGCCGTTTTTTACCTAATAGTAATCATAGTTATCAAGTATGACAAAAATGTATTACGAAAGACTTATTTCTTTTGGATCAACCTTATTATAATAAAGACATTCAACATACCAAAGTAGTACAAAATCTGTTACGGACATATCTGTATCAGATATGTTAGCTACAAAGATGGTTGCTGACGCTATGTAAATCGCTCCTCCATTACAGCTGATGGATACGCTGAACGGTATAACAAATCCAGACACCCTTCTGTCAATCTTGTTCTTTACTTCACAGGAATGGAGCATTTCAGGGATTGCAACGGCGCTGAGTTAAAGTAAGCACACTTTTTCATATCCAACCACAGTTATCGTCAATTCAACTTGTAAATTGAAATGAGGCAATCATGCGATTGATATGCCAGAGATCATACACTTTTATGTATAATAAATTTATTTAATTATCATGTTATATACACATTCATCGTTCAATTAACAAGAACATTAATTGAATGTATCGTTTGTTTAACAATTGAGCTCATGTGTAGATATATAGTCAATGGATTATGTAAGTAAACTATTGGCAATGCCTGCAAATGTTGATCTTCTTCAGGAACGAAAGCTGCGCCATAAAGATATTTATCTAGATAATTCCAGTTGATATCCACCAACATTGTTTGAATCACAATAAACGCAAAGAATAATGTAATCGAAATAAAGGGATTAGAAAGCTATTTATAAATATTCAGCGGTTAAGGGTATACTGAAGTACTTATTGCCTAAACAAATTAAGTGTGTACCTAATCATCCGAAAAAACGATAAAGAACATTTATTAATAAATCAAAATTGTTTCGTACGTTGTAGTGGTAGCAAACGCTATCATCCATGGTTCAGCAATGGATACCAAAAACTTGTATGGATTTCTTTTTGTGAGTACAAGCAATACCACGGGCATCAGCACCAACTGATGTACGGCAACGGCTGAGGTAACTGTAAGAACGAACATACCCATTTGTTTGAATAATATGATAACATCTGTTATAGCAGCAATCGACACTGCTATACAACTTATAACACCGATAGGGGTAAACCTGAAAAGAAATGAAACACAAATGTCTCGTGTTCATTCTTTGGAACGTTTCCCAAGCTATCAATATATCATAAAAGTCACTAATGATTTCTTTACAAACCATAAAAATAAACAGATGAACATATTCATAACACATTGAACGAAGGAGTACACTTCAAACTATTATTTACAAAAAGCTTGAGAGTATAAATCTCCTGCTTTATGTAATGAATATAATGACTTTGATAATTTAACCAATGTCGAACTGTATAGTTAACTAATAATGTATGTCACGATTGTAAATAACGTTCGTTCAACACTGAAGTACTGGAAAATGCTCTTTGAAAAACAGCGTCTTGTAAGTGGTTAACAATGTCCCTCTTTGGTATTTGCACGACATAACTACTATACAGTTTATACCATGTAAAGTATTTGTTATTTTCGTTTTTGTACTTGAATCCCACGCTCTTTGATATTATCTTAGTATATATCGTGTTTAAGTTATACATGTCCAGCATACGTTACAAAATAGGTTCAAGTTACAGACGTACATACCACACAAACCATTTAAGGACGGTTGTAACAATATCTGAAGTAGACTGTACTAGGTTTACGAAAGGCTGTCCCTTCTCTCCTAGTTGTGATCCAGCTATCCCAAAAAGTATAGATACAAATATCAGCCCTAAAGAGAAAAATAAATTGTGTGTAAACATGTGTTGTAGTAGTAGAAAAAGAACCAACTACGTTCTGACTTATAACGCTGCGAGGATGGACATTATTAGTCGCCTCGCCAGAAGCGCGCGACTTCTATTTTTAATAGCTTTTCAGAAATGACATGGAAGGATGAATTATTATTAGAAAGAAA
>JAUELF010268960.1:0-10594 GCA_031471495.1 Clinocardium nuttallii | reverse complement strand
GCCTTTGTGGGACTTTCATTTTCATTCAATCGATAAAAAAGATGATGATCAAGATGCTATTGTGTACGACTTGTTCCATGTCAAAATATTCGTATAAATTCCTTGTGCCTAATAATTGAACAAAGATTTAAGATTTAAACCAGAAAGAAGGGATATATAGAGTTGTTTGAGAACCGCTGTTATATAAATATATCCGTAAATATATCCGTACACTATATTGTGTTGACCTAATTAAAACCACATGAAATGTAGGATTTATTATAATAGAAAAAGATAGTGCATGCATATGTTGGGGATACTTTCACTTTACATATCCAAGAATTCAAAAGTGATTCATTGAATATTTACTTTGGTCAATCCGTGAAACTAATAAATAACCTACGCTCTCTAATATTGTGTTTTGGTCGTTATCGTTTACGGGTCTGATATAATGTGTACATGTATTAATACATGTTGAAACATAGTCTTTTATTGGAATACGGGTAACACAATATGTGTTACACTTAACCCTTTCCTATATACAACACATCTGCAGCAGACGACATCATGCGAAAACAATGTGTCGGAGAGTTTCTTACCCTTCGTTGTGTGATAACTTGACCTGTAAAGGTGCAAGTGAACACTCTATATACTTACTATTTAAAGAGTAGGAATAACAAAAAAGGACAATACACGAGTAAGATGTTAGAAATAAAGGGTAAATACCTGTAAAGGTGCAAGTGAACACTCTTAGGACTTAATCCTATAAATGAAAACGTTGGAATGTAAACATACACCCCGCTTTGTAAAATGTAGTCACGCCATTTGGTGAAATCAATATATCCCACTGAAAACAATATTCATACAAGAAAAATGAATAGCAGGTAGTAAAACCTTTATTTAACGAGTGTGCACGCTCGTATGGAAATTAAATATGCTATAACAGCCTGGCAGTAGATTAAACTGCACTACAATGTTATTGAGCCGTTCTACGAGAAAACCAACTTTGTAGACTATGTGTAAAGTATCGACCCGGCTAAGCCTAAGCTTACCGCGCAGGCTAATCCAGACATACACTTTTCGCCTCCTGTGGATGTTCTGTTTCAGGAATCATCTTGGTCCCCCGGAGACGGAATGTGTCGGTCCTGATTAGCCTGCGCGGACTGCACATGCTAATCTGGATCTATACATTACGCAGGGTTTATAATGTTGGTTTTCTCGTGGAACGGCTCAAATGTAATACTAGTCCAAATAACTTAAAATTGGACATAACCGGGATGGTAAATATCCATGAAGGAAAAGAATTACAACAGTTTATTCAGGATATAGCCCAATCATTGGAAGACGTGCATGAACTACACATTTCTGTGGACTAGGCTGTGGAACTGCCTGGCGGCTTGATATTGACATACATGTATCTAGGTTGTCAACAGTATTATAATACATGTATCTAGGTTGTCAACAGTATTATAATAAGTAATTCGAGATGGTCTCGAACCTCGGATGGAGACGGAGAATAAGGGTAGGCATATATTTGTGTTCTAAAACAGGAATACTAACAGGGGATACTAGCAGGTTCCTGTGTAGGAGCTTCGTTTCCGTGCGTTTGTCATATTCTCTCGTGACTCTGTAGATATAAAGATCGGGTTTGGCTTCTCATTGACAACGAATATGTCATATTCCCATCGATCAGCAAGTTTCGACTGTCCTCGTACGCCTACATTCCTAACCAATACCCGATCACCAACTTCCAGAGTTGTCTCTCTGACACTGAGGTCATAACACTTATTGTGCTTCCTCTGGCCTTCCTTTCGTGTCTGCTTCTCCGCAACCCGATAAGTAAATGCCAATCTGTTCTTCAGACCGGCAACATATGAGTAGGAATAACATTTTGCTGTAACATCTGAGCTAACTCCAAGAAAAGCGTATTTAATAAGCATCGAATGCCGCCAAAAACAGTAGGAAATGTGGTGTGAAGCCAGTGGTGTCATGTTGTTTCGAATAGTAGGCGTGGACATTAGTCGGAACATATGCCCTCTAGTTAGACTGTCCTCCCAAAGTATTCCGAGCATGTTCATAAGAGTGGCATTGAACCGTTCTGTCATGCCATTCCCCTAGGGGTGGTATGGAGGAGTCAGGCTCTTTTCTCTGCCCGCAACCCGACACAATTTTATAATATCTTCACTCTCGAAGTTTATTCCTTGGTCACTATGGTGTCTGATTGGTATCTTTGCAGTGATACGTGCAGTCTGGTTTCTAGTATGAATGACCTGTGTGAAAGGTGTGCAATGGTCAGTAATGACCAGAACATTATCGTATCCACCAGCTTACATCTACGTAGATAACAAATGTATGCACACGCGTTCCATAGGGTGTGTAGATAAAATACTGACCAACTCAGCTGACTTCTACACATTGTCTTTCTACGGATGCAACTGATACATTGCTGTATTTTACGGGCAACAAAGTGCTCAAGCTGAGGCCAGTAGAACTAGATCAAATAGGAGACCAAGGTTGCTCCTGTCCCTGGTGACCGACTTCATCATGCGGTCCCACAGTTGTTGTGGTAACAGGATCTGTGACACTTCGTATCCATTCACAGAGCCTATTTCTTACCAGAACGTCTGCTTTCAAAGAGAGATTGTTCTATTCTCACAGAAGTTTACGGACTGATTAGAATTCTTTGGACTGGCGCTCTGTAAGTCGGTGGCCCGCTTACAAATTCCGGATTACTATTTAAGGTTAACTGTTTGTTCATGTAAACAATCCACTGAGTGAAAACTAGAACCAGGAGCCTCGTGTTTATGTTTGTTTGTTGACAATACCTACTGAGAAAGGGGTATACATTCGATAGCAGAAATAGTGTTTGAGTGCGCATGTAACAGAGCTCTGTAAAAATGAAGCTATTTTAGTTGGTAGTCCCGAAAGAACATCGGCATCGATATTCTGCTTCCCCGACCTGTATTGGATAGTTATGTCATACACTGACAATGATGTCAACCACCTGTGGCTAGTCGCATCACGTTTAGCCGATGACAAAACATATGTGAATGCATTACTTACAGTTCTGATTATTACTAAATTACCATATAGGTAATCCTGGAATCCAGTCACAAACTGCGCACTTAAGAGTAAGGTATTCCAACCTATCCGCATAGGAGATTATCCTTTCCTGGCCATCCTTGAGCTGATAAAACAAAGCACATTGACCCTGACCAGGTTCAGGACGAATGGTTTGGAGTAATCTGCATATGCCAGTACATGAGGTATTGTAAGTCTTTGAATAAGAGTATTGAACGCCTCATTTTACTTGGTATCCCGTGTCCAGATACATGGTTTCTTGATATTCTTCGTCTTCTTGTTTGCTGGATGACCAACAAGAAGATCGTTTAATGGTTTAGCAATGGATGTATAATCCTTAATGAAGCGTCTGTAATACTTGGCAAAGCCGAGAAAGCTTCTCAACTTGTTTAAACTACTCGGTCAGAGATTCAATTTTGGAGGAATCCGCCTGGATCTTTCAGCACTTGCAACATGACCAAAGTACAAACATTCTATTTAGAATAACTCACATTTTGAATCTTTAAGCTTCAATCCTGAGTCCTCCAGCCGTTTGAAAACGGATTAAATACAATCTGAATATACAATTATATCGTCCAGATATATTAAAGATACCTTCAAACGCAGTTTGCCAATACACCGTTCCATTAAGCGATGGAATGTAGCTGGGGCATTTGTAAGACCGAAACTCATTCGTTCACACTCTAAGAAGCTTAATGGGCTAGACGAGAATGCGAGAATGCGTGTTTGTGCTTATCTTGCTTTCTCAAAGGTCCCTTGGTGAAGAAACGTGAACCTGCTAGTGAATATGTTCGTCGAGGCGGGGAAGCATATACGCAACCTTCAATTCGGCTATTGAGCTTTTGTTTCCGTCTTTCTTACGGATGAGGACTACATAAGATGAGAAGGGACCGTGAGACTCACATCTTTTATATGTTCTCGAACCTCCTCAAACATTCCTGGGGGAATCATTGAATGGCTTTTTATCCGAAAGTTCTATTGAATGCTCTACCAGATTGGTGCAACCAAAATCCAAAGGACTGGCAGAAAATCTATGAAATCTTTATCTTCCAGAGCTTGCTCTGTTGAGAGATTGTCGGAGGGAATGGTAATCCCTAATTCTTGAAGGGATTTGTCTTGTTTGTATTGGGTATTGCTACCACATAAAGGTGGTTCAGAGCTATGTGACTTGGTATAGACATGTATATTGTTTCTAGGAACATGTGTAATAAGTTTCGTTTGAAAATGTTGAGAACATTTTGAGTTATGGTGTAAGGTTAAAGTTTCTGACAAGGGTATCAAAATAGCGCAAGTTTCTTTCTTCTTAAAAAAGGGCACACCTCTACACCCGCCAAGCACTGATCTCCTAATGTCCTAGAAATGTCCTAGAAATAGGTCAAATAATGGAGGCTGGTCACAAGAACATGCAGTAACATAATCAGTGCACATATTTTTGCTGAACGTGTTTAAACCACACAAACGACCCATTGTTAATTGCCAATATCAAATTATACAATAATAAAAGGTATTGCATGATTACGGGAAACTATTGTATTGGGACTCGTTGCAGAGGCCGGGCAACCCAGCCGAATGAACTCGTCCAAAACAATATTTTCTCATACAGATGCAAAAACTTATAGTATTGGTCTCGGTGATGTAGGAGAAAGACAATCGGATTACTAAGTATTTAAGATTCTATAACCACCTGACCGTTACCCGACAAATAGCCCAGGGCTTGGTCTAATTCATCGTCGAAAATCTAAGAGCCACGATCTCTTATCATCTAGCTTTTGGTCCTTGGTTGTTTTCCGTGGATGAGGCGACATGTTAGCATTCTCTTAATTATGAACCTGTGTGTTAATGTTTATGAAATAGTCTGCTGATTTTCACATGCTCCGCTTGTAATGTAATTTGTAGGCCTTCTTTATCTTGTTTTTCTCGTGGACAATGTGGCCTTTGAAACTTGTATGTGTAATATATAACACAATACAACAATCGTATCACGTTATCCGACTGGCCTTTATCGTAAATTGACGTTACGTTAATGTGCCGGTTTGCTTGAACGACGTCATAGTGTTCGTCTTCTCGAACCTGGTGTGGATAAGTAAGTTAAACGCAACACCATTGCTTCAATATTATTAGTTTATTATTTACACACCTATGCTATGACCTGTTTTTCATGATTATTAGTTATGTGTTCTTTATTGTTTTTATTTAAGAATAAAGTTGTGTACCTGTTTAGTTGTAACTTTTCGTATTGTTATAATTTTACGGGAGTATCAAAAATTAAACAGCAAGTGTATATCGAATAAAGTATTTTTTATTGAAGCGATTGCTTTAATACCTGAACATACGAGAACATACATTTAAGAACAGGTATCTCAAGATATATTCAAGAAATACATAGAATGTCATCGGTTTATTTTTATATGTACATGTACATTGTGATTTATGTAGAGATTTCATTCGACGAAACTTTGAAAGGTAAGACAATAATATAATTTGCGGGATTCCAACCCACACCTCAAAGTATGAATTGACTCTAAGAAATAAATGTTAAACCATTTAGCCCACTGGGCCACAGTAACTCCTAGCAGTTTTATGTATGAATATTGTTTGTATTTTATCCATATCCAGTGGTCGATACTAGTCAAAGGTTACAGCATAACTTGGGTTACCCGATTTCCTGTTATAACTTGTATTTCGTTCGATTGAGAAAACAGATGTCAACACGTATTTGTAGATGTATATTAAAATATGTGTATATTATATATGATTCAATCGAAATTCAATATATGACTACAGTCTAAGCACAGACATTTGAATTTTAATTTGAAAAAAAGGAAAATATCCACACATGACTGCGTTAATAATATAGCTATAATCTATGAGTCATATGCAATACTTATAATGACGGTATTGTCTTTGAGAAAATTTGGTAATGTATTCGTAATATTAGTCTCCCGCGAGAAAACCAACATTGTGGACCTTGCGTAAAGTATCGACCCGGATCAGCTAAAGCATGCCACGCAGGCTTACCCGGACAGACACTTTTCGCATCCTGTAGATTTTTTGTTTCAGGAATCATTACTGCGAAGGCTTATCTGGGTCGATACATTACGCAGAGTCCATAATGTTGGTTTTCTTGCGGGACGGCTCATATATTTATAGTATATGAACCATCTATTTAGGCTATTTATAGTAACATAGCCCTGTGTGTGGTTTTCAAAATGTTCTCATACGATAGCATTACGGTCATATAATTATAGGACATGGACCATATAAAGAGAATATTTGTAGTATCTTAACCCAGTCTTGTGTGTGGTTTGCATTTTTTTATTTGAATGAAAACACCGACTCCTATATATATAATCTAAGTGATATTAGTCGTTACTGTGTTCGAGGCGCCATTCGAAGAACCGGACGAATTCGCGTTTTTCGGCTGCCGATCGGGCAGTCCACATCCGCATAGACGCCTTAAAAGTGCAATGCACTCTCTTCGAAATCGAAGATCCCAAAAACTGTAAATAATGGGATTAGCTGCGTTGTTTATTAAGTAGATGCGGAGGATTAAGTCACTCATCACCGACTCATAATGGCCCATGCCGTCCCAGTAATCGTCCGAAATGGCTGTTAATATAGATATTGTGATGAAAGGTAGGTAACTAATGATGAATACAGCAGTGATTGTTAACATAATTAGAGTTATCTTCCTTGTATTTTTCTCCTTATTTTGAACATGGCGAACCATCCCTGATGATTGTGTAGTCGGGGCCTTCTGACGACGTGACGCACCTTTTGAAGCAGATCTTTTACGCTCCTTTACTGCCTTATTCTGGTCTGTGGAATCCGTTTTAGCTGGATTATTTAGCTGCTTGTCTTCTGGCAAAGGTGTAGTAGTTTCGTCTTCCAATTTTAAGTCAACTGTGTCGTCTTCATTGACAGGGGATAGACCGACAGTTTCTTCCCGAGAGGTGTAGTCATCGTCATCGTCCTCTTCATCCTCGTCGGAATACTCATCTTCCTGTTGTTTAACACAGCTACAGCATCCCCGCGTGGATTTATCGAGATTAATTTCTCCGTCCATGTGGTCACTTTGGTATATCTTTCGACAGATAAATCCGTATGTTATTACCAAGAACAGTAAACATACAAAAAACAGGAGCGTGTTGATACCCATGAAGGCAACGGCAAAGAAGGATTCAACGTAATAATCATCGATAAAGCATTCAACGCCGTAGAGACCTTCTATTTCCGTAACCACGGAGCTGTTTCCATACAGAATAGCATATGGTATTGCCATACCTATAGCGAAACCAACAGCAATTAGACACGCACGCCGGTCCCCAAAATCGATGATCTGCTTCTTTAAGGGTCGACACACTTTGAAATATCTATCCAAACCAACAACAAGAAGGATGTATATAGAACTGTTTGTACACGCACCGATAAGAAAACTCAGTAGTTTACAGGCATACGAGAATCTGTAGACCAACAGCATTGTAAGATCCATCACGTGATACGGTATACCAACGATACAAACTGAAATGTCCGCCATCGCCAACGCCAAAATGTATGTCCGCGCACTTGATCGTTTGAATTTTGATTTATATATAATCAAAACGAAAGTATTTCCGATAATTCCGATAACCATTAATATCACACAGATAATTAAGACACTTATATACTTTTCTGTTTCTACAACATTAAGTTCCTCTATCGCTTTGTTTGAATCATTTAAATCAGGTCGAGTAATCGAATCGTTTCCTCGGGTTGTTGTATAACCGCTTGTCGCCATTTTTATTCTGTTTTTGGTGGAACCTAGGCGTGAATTCGGGTAAATATACTGGAAGAGATATTTAATTCTACATCTAAACACATTATTATAATGGATCAACCGGTAAACGAAGTAACGAACTTCTATTGTATAGACATTCACAATAACATCGTAAATTCACCCAAACCACGGTCGTTTAAGGTTTTTCGCCGTGCACATACTTCAATATGCTAGGTAAGATCGCACGTTAAGGTATTAGGTCATAGTATTAAAGTGAAACATCTTTGTATTCACTGTAGACAGCAAACATGCACTGATAGCAGGTGTGTCTCAATGTTGGTTTGCTTGATGGATGGCCTATTCGTCCATATACTTAGTTATCGTTGCAACGTAGCATCGATGCCAGGAATAGCAGTACACGGATTGGTAACTCAATATCGTCTATTGTCCTGTAATATGGAACATACATTCTGATATATTATACCCTTCTCAACATATAGACGCATTTGCAGCAAACGACTTTTGAAAACATTGTGAAAGATGTTATGAGGAGCAAATTCTCCTTTAGGCACATTGATTTCAACTTTAATCACTATACTTTCACTTTAGAAATGTTCACTTCGCGTCTTTAATTTCGTCTACTGCATATTTGCTGTATATGGGAAAGGGTTAAACAATGTTTATCCATAGTATGTCTCTACCTTTTAAACGACAGTATAAGCAACATGTTCTATGGTGATATACATGGCCATAATCAGCATTTGCTACAAAGAAGATTGAGATCAATATGTTTAACTGTGCAGTCTAATCTTTTTATATTTTGTTCATTTATTTTATTAATTCGTAGTAAATTTTCTCGCTAAAAGGTTTAGGATCGGAGCGCAGTCGGTAAAGATGTGGACTGTTAATCAAGGAGATACGAGTTCGAAACCCAGCTCGGTAAACGCTTTTCGCCGTTTTCGTTAATGTGACAAGCGTACGTCTTTAATGTTCACAAGTGTGCTAACATTTAAATTGACAATGCAGCTAGTTGCACGGAAAGTTCATTGTTGAATTATGATTTGATAAAGCCAAGAAACGCATGAGTGAACTGGCTGCCGTTATATGACTGATTAATTGTTGAAAGTGGCGTAATATCCCAATCAATCAATAAACTCTCGGTGAAAAATACAACAATACAACAACGTTATAATAATAATGATAAATATAATGTTTTAATAATAATTACAAATAAATTAATAATAATGGTAATGATACCTAGAATACTAAGCCATTAAAACTAGAAGGCATTGCTGACTTTTCGTTTCAGCAATTAACCGCGATTCCAAATATTTGTGAGCGCAATATTTTTCCATTCCGGTGTTTTTTTTAAAGACTAAATGATTAAATATTTGAACTTTCCATTTCTTTTTGTAAAGCGTTAAGTAGACGATTTCTTAAAAATACTCAATTCTTACTAAAATCATAACTCAGTTCACTACAAATCTAAAAAAACGAACACGAAAAATAAAATAAAATATAATTTTACTATCAAGACATACCTGTTTCCAGAGATACACTTTTAGTCAAGCACTGATACTTCACGTAAACTTTTCCAAGACAAGACAAATTCATTTCTCTACCTAATCAAAGAAAATCTTATCTCAGCTGGATTCTATTTACCGACGGATATATTAAAACAAGTCGACGTCAGTTACAAACTGTATCGATGGAACACTTCCACAGAGTTGCATCTACATTTTCTTGTTATTTGTAGATACATTCATTGTGAATTAAGTAGAAGTTGATGTGTGTACTTTTCAAAAGAGCCGCTTCAGAGAGGTAGATTTGTTATGAGTATTGCATCTAGCAGAATGCAATTACAAAACCTGAGTGATGTTAACTCTTTTCACTGCCGATTTTCATAAAGTCGACTCTTCCATGTTGAAAATTGGACCACTCCATGTTTCGTCCAAAGGTAAATCCGGTAAAATATAATGTGTAGGTGGCAAACAGTGCATATTTCAGGAGAAACAGGTCTTTATGAGCCGTCTCGTCCGAATCTGCATCGTTTTCAAAAGCATGTTATTGGCTTTTGCAGCGAACGGGTTAACAAGACTCAGGTATTACACGTTTTCACTTTCAAACGATGTTCGTGCTGTTTTTTGTCTGTACAAATGACTTATTTTTAGCAAGTATTTTCTTCTTGGTGTGGCGTTTGAAGCCTTTACCACACGCAGACGCATGTTAACCCCCCTTTCCCACATACATCAAATTTACAGCAGACGATTTTAAAAGCATATTGGCAAAAAGTATGGAATTTTTCTATAAATAACAGTTTTTGAATAAAGTTGAACACATTATGACAAAAGCAGAAATTGCTCGTTTTGAGCAATTTCTCCTTAAGTCACAATATTTTCAAGAGTCTTTTACTGCAGAGGCGTCATAAAATGTCTTTATGTGGGAAAGGGTTAATTTAGTCATCTACTGAAGAACAATTTTGTAACCAATATTTGCAAAATGAGGAAGTTACTCAAACAGTTATTTCGCCTTTTAAAGATAAACTATTTCCAACTCTATTCAATTACTGTATTTTCAACGATAGAGATTTTCCAGAATTTTTCCGAGATGCATTCAAAGTTGTTTGTATTTTTGTAATGGGTACATTGTTGTTGAATATAAGTGCTCATTGATCTGAACTTTCTAAGTATTTGCAACTCGTATTATCAGCATTAAACTTAACCACATACAACACATTTTTAGCAGACGACTTTGAAAACATCTGTTAAAAAATATGGA
>JAUELF010268959.1:0-20069 GCA_031471495.1 Clinocardium nuttallii | reverse complement strand
GTAAACTTTCCTTGCTTTGTTTACTTTTACAGGCATATAAAAAAAATAAAAATATATATATTTCCATTTAACTTGTTTATATGTGTATTTTAATCGTAACTTTGAAAAGCATTGTGTAGTCCCTTTAAGCAAAGCGTTGGAAATGTCAAATTGTCCCATTACTGAAAATAAACAACTGGAATAACACTGGAACTTTGAGTGGAATTCCATCTCAATTTAATTGGTATATTATAAAATATTTATAGTCAGACAGAGGATACTCGAGTTAGACTGTGTTCATATGAAAAGGCTCACCTCAAACTCATTGTTCACATATGCAACAAAATACTTGTTCGCCCCACTCAGTTCAAAGATGTAGCTTAGATATGCCGGCTCTTATTGTTCTCTGTTTCAGCATCAATTATTGTTATTGTTATTTAATATCTAGAAGAGCAACGCTTATGTTTTGTAGAGACAGTTTCCTTTTTCAGCATCGTTTAGTGTTATTTAATATCTAGAAGAGCAACACCTATGTTTTGTAGAGACTGTTTCCTTTTTCAGCATCGTTTAGTGTTACTTAATATCTAGCAGAGCAACACTTATGTTATGAGAGATTATCTTTACCAGTGTCGTCAATGTATTAAATGCATTCAGATCAGTAATCTTCAGCAGGCAGGTTAAATGTTATTCCGTAATTTTTGTTCCGTTCCATTAAAGGCGGGCGCTACTTCGTAACTGATGATGGAGAGTTGACAAAGTATCAAGATCCTATCCACTACTGTCATCAAGGACAGGTGAATATCAATATTTTTCTTAAAACGTTGTTTAAAGGTGCTGGTCAGGCTTTTGAAACTTCTGCAAGTGTTGCTAATAGTGACAACAAAGTAAGTAATAAATAGTTCAAAACTATTTTTGTCAGTCAGTGTTGAAAAACTGAAAGTCAATACAAATGTAAAAAAATCGCTAACTGGATATGTCTACCGAGTAAATATAAAAATGTAAGTATAAACGGTCAATATGTACAGGTAGATGTGTATTGTACTGGAAAGTGAAAATTATTACTCAAATTGTATCTCAGAATTATGAATTTTATATTTTAAGACAATTTAAATTTTTGAACAGTTTTAAAACTTTGACTATTCTATATATAATCTGGAGTTCAGCACCTTTAAACATAATAATATCTAGATAGAATTATTTTTTTTATAAATGAAAGTATTTAAGTTTTGTTTGTATTCACCACTATTGCTTGTCTGTGATTGTCTGCATGAGATATATTTTTCATAACCTCTTAACAAAGTTAACCTTGGCGATCGGTACGACTTTTTTACAATGTAAACAAAGATGGCTGCCTATAAAAAAATAGTACTAATGTTTGACGTGCTATATTATGGAAAATAAAGTTGTAAAATACTATTATGTTTTTAGTACTCACTGTAATAGCCAAATGAATGCTAAATTATTAAGTATAATCGTTAAATAAAATTGAAAACATTATGACCAAAGATCATCTGCTATCGATGTGTTGGAATTCATCTTTATATGTGAAAGTTTTAAACTAAATGCATAATTGATTTTGACATTTGACCCTACTTGAAGCAAAAAATATCTTTAAAAAAAATAATTGTCGATCAATATGAGAAAACACCAAGATGTGGAACAAGACCGCGAATAATTCACATGACTGGAGATTACGCAAGGCTCCAAAGGGATGCAAACTTCACCTTGTTAGTGCCTCTCGTAGGATCGCGTACTTAACTATAAACCAATCAAAACATTTAATTTCCTTCATTTCTTCGCTATTATTCATTAGATTGGTCTACAATCTAGATTATTTGTATAAAACATCTAGGTCAAAACTGGCGTTATACATCTATCGACACAAAAAGCCTTGTACATTATATCTCCTAAACCTTTCCTACATTCAGAAAATCTGCAGATGACTTTGAAACAAGAAGCAAAAGATATTGAAAATCATGAAAAATAATGAGCAATTTTGTCTTTTACCAAAATATTTCAAAAAGTCGTCTGTTAGACGAGAAGGCCCTAAATTTGTGTGCAGATGCATATCATGAATAGGGGTACGTCAAAATTAGGTCATTGTGGTCTGGAATCAGAGCATACATTTACGAATTAGAGCTGGAAAAATGTCCATTAATATGTACTGGGTAATGTTCGGACCTCCATTACTCAAACTTGGCATGACCAGTATATGGCTTATATTGAGTTTGAGGTCATCTTCAGTGACAATAAACACAAACAGTAGGGCAAAATATTTTTAATTTTGCTCTAATGTTTTCAAAAATCGACTCATGCAAATGCCTAAAAATAAAATATGTTTGTACATGTATGTGGGAAAGGGTAAAACATGTAAAACATGTATTGAAAGGTAAGGCGTTGGTCAATATAATTCCTTTTAGTGTTAATACTTTCCCACTTGCAAGACACATTTTGAAAACATGTTGGCAAATGGAGAAGGAGCATTTACTCCGTTTGCAACAATGTTTTCAACTTTACTCAATATACATACTTACATATTTTCACAGTCTGGAGATTGTTTTGTATATTTGAACTTAATATATGATATAACGGATGTATTTTCAGACATTTTGTTTTGTCAGCGGAAAATGTATCAATGACAAAATGGAATATGATTCAGGATGTCACTGCACTGATAAAAAGGTATGTATTAATATTTAATTGGAAAATGTTTCTAATGTCACCTTCTTTGAAAACAGCTGAAGAAAAAATAAGAATACTTAAACATTTTGTTCTGGATCAGACTGTACTAGCATGCATTAAGAGATAGGGATACTGAGAAAGAGAAGTGGGAGGAAGAGGAGAGAGACAGAAAGGAAGAGGAGAGAGACAGAAAGGAAGAGAGACAGACAGACAGACAAACAAACAGAGGGGGATAGAGAATAAGGAACAATCAAAGAAGGAGAGAGAGAGAGAGAGAGCGAGAGAGAAAGAGAGAGTCGGAAAGTGTGAGAGGACAGAGTTATAGGGAGGATGAGAAAGACAGGAGGGGATAGTGTCTGAGCAGAGATTATGGAGATGACGAGTGTATTCTTTCGTGTATTCTATTGTGTATTCAGTCCAAGGTTTGTGTTTATCTAATTTTAGATACAGTGTGTAAAAGACGGAAAGGTGACTTGTACATATTATGATCAGTGTCAATACGGTTGGGGTAAGTTACTTTCAATATTAATGTGAAGTCAATGTAAAGACAGGTTACACGCACACACACATACATGTGTTTGGTGTCAAACGGGGACATGTGTTATAACCACTAGAAATGGGAACTCAGAATCTTTGATTTGGGTTCTATGTGCCCAAATTACGTTGTCAAGGTCAGAGTAATATCAACATCGACTTGAATATAATATCTTGACTCTTTAAGCAATATATATAAAGGGATATGAATATTTGTAAACTAACAGGGGACACACTCTTAACACATAAGCGGGGACACTCTTTTTTTCAGAAGGAAATGGGGACAATTGCTATCATAAGAAAATACATGTTATGCAATTAGGAAAATGACACATTTACGAGACTGTAGTAAGCCACACAGAACAAATCTTTGAAACTGACACAGTTTTGCAGTAACGTCCCCACTTGTAATCAATATTTACGAGTGTGTTGCAATATGTCCCCAATGAAAGAATAATACACAAAGTAAATAATACACAGCTGGGTGCATGTCCCCAATTATAGAATAATTATAGAATGATAAACCAAGTAAATTATTATGCACAGCTGGGTAATAGCCCAATTATATATACCTATACCTTTTTTGGTTTAAATATTCTAGTCGCAGACATTTTAGTTTCATCTTGTAAGCACTAAAGTTCACTATGCCCATTATCTCAAACTAAACTTATGTAGTTATAACTATTATATACTTCTTATGTCTTATGTTCAAATGATGTTCTTTAAAACAGATATACATTTGTATGAATGAAGAAAAAAGGATACAAGTCATTTGTTTTACTATGGATAAATGGGGACCGAGTGTGTCATTAATTTAAACTGCGGGTAAATGGGGACGAAGTGTGTCACTTGTCTAAACTAAGGCTAAATGGGACAAAGGTGTATCAGCACCAATTGCAAGTGTAATATTTGCACCGTACTAGTATGATTAAATGGGGACATGGGTTATTTCACAGAGATTTTACCATGGGATACTTGTTTTATCCTGTTTAACCCGTTTATAGGTGTATCCGCAATTAGAAGGTGTGTATTCATACAAAAATCCCTAATTGACACCAAACACATACGCACACCCACACAATCACATTTATATGTAAATGGTCATTTTTCAAGAAGAACATAATATGAATTAAACTAGCATATTTGTTAATACTCATCGTATACAATGTAGCTTCAACGTATATATTCATGTAAAAGTTAGAAATTATATATTTATAAAACCTTTTTTTACCCTCTCAATTCAAATACTTTATGTTAATATTTTCTTATTTCGTTTATTATTTTAAATGATGTAGAAGACATATTAAAGAAATACATTTATAAATATTTAGACATTTGCAGTGATACCTTTTTCAAAAAATTGTTTTCTTAAATCAGTACATTTTGTACAGATTAGCAAAAAGTGCTCTTCATTTTCAAAAATAAGCATGTTACAGTTTATGCAAAGTTTTTGATGAGTACCTAATCTTTCAAGTGTGGTCCTGGTACAATTGCTGATTTTCGACTGGAGGGCTTAAATTTTGAATACTTATTTAATATTTTTATAATTATATGTAACTGCAGAATACTTACTATTAACATACCAACATAATTTATACGAAAATAACCTGACTATTGTGTTACCTAACATATTAATCGACTTGAAAAACATTGCAGAGAAATTTCTTTTATAATTTAACAATATAAATTCCTTTAGCAAATTGACATTCTGAGGATAATCGTCTTCAGAAATATGTTTTTCAAAGGCCTTTATGGTGTAGATGTGCTAATTAGAAAAGTAGAAAAGTTTTAAAATGAAATATATACTTTATATCATTAAAACTCTTCGACACAAAAATGGACTGCACTTACTTTCTGTTTTATTTCTGTAATCGTTATAAAGACCAAGTGGTCGAAAGTTCGAAAATTAAAGTCTTTTACTGTTATGAAGTGTTTTACGGACTTTCTTCCTTTTGGAAGACATAATATATATGCAAAGTGAAAAGAAATATTATATTGCTCATGATAGGCAGATTATTCTTTCCACAAAGGTTAAATAACGTGTCTGCTGTAAATACATAACACAAAGTATTAAGTGAATGTTTAATTTTTAAAAGATCGTGTATTTACAGCAATGATTAGCTTGGAAGGGGGTATAAGCAGTACTATGGACCAACTGGATCTTTTAAAGAAGAAAATATATGATGATTTACTTCACCTTGGACTCAAGCATGTCCAACATTTAGAATTCAGCTCTGGTAAGATTGCTTTTTTTACTTTATATTTTAACCCGAAACAGCAAATATACAGTAGACAAAAAAAAAACTGTTCCAACTTTCGGAAGCAGTGTGTGCATTAATTTTGCAGCAGACATATTTTGGAAACAAAGCTGTAAACGGAGAAATTTATCATAATGAGCAATTTCTCCATTTGCCACAATGTGCTCATCTCTGTTTGATAATTTATTCTTTCATTTGTTGCGATTTTTTAATATTTCTGCAATCATGGTGTCAAAGTTGTCTGAGCTGCAGATTTGTTATATGTAGGAAAGGGTTAAACTATCACGGCAAAAGTATGAAAATGCAAGTTTAATTATTAAATACAGATGGCAACATTGTGGAAAAAGGAGGAGATGTGCATCCTTTAACCACAATATTTTCAAAAGATACCTTCTGTTGATACCTTGAACTCTCAGAAAAGATTCAATAGTGGATAACCTGACCCCAATGTTGTTTGATTTTAAACCAAATCCCATAATATGAGCCGTTCGGCACGAGCAAACCAACATTTTGTATCTGCGTAATGTATCAACAAAGATTAGCCTGCACTGTCCAAGCAGGCTAATCCGGGCCGACACATTCCATCTCAGGGGGATAGAGGTATAGAGTAATGATTCATGAAACATAAAATCCACACGAGGCGAAAAGAGTATGTTCGGATTAGACTGCGCAGCAGGCTTAGGCTGATACGGGTCGATTCTTTACACAGAGTCCACAATGTTGGTTTTTTCTCGCCGGACAGCTCAATTATATGTTTTTAAGTTTCCCTGAGATGATAACAAATTGTAACCACAATAGTGAACAGCTTACTTGGTCTTATCAAAGAAAGTTACGAATGAATATAATTCATGGATCAATAGGTTGCTCTGACATTGATATTTTATCAATATTAATATTTTTCAGACTCAGCCAATATGTATATAAGAAGTTCCGATATGGCTCTCCACAATGTTCTACTGCAAGCAATTGAGGACAAGACATTTCCTACTAGACTTGATGGAACATCATTCCTTGTCAAAGGACTTGCATTGGGATATGAAGATCAAAGAGATGGTAAAATCGAATGTTTTTATCAGCTCACATGCATCAATACATTGTATTAACCGTGATTAAACGATTCATTGAAGGTTAAGTTAACTGACCATTTTCTACAATTCAATGCTGAATATAAACATTTTCTCATTTTCTCCACATTTTTTTTCAAATATATAATATGTTATCATACCTTCTTTATCGAGCCGCAGCATTTAGTTCAGCTGTAGTCAAAAGAAACCACTCGAAGATTATCTGTATAGTTAACCCTTTGCCACATACAGCAAATTGAATGGATATCCTATCACAAAAAGTAGAAAACATTTTGGGAAAAGGAGAAATTGCTCGCTTTGTGCAATTTCTTCTTTTGACAGAATGTTTTCAAAAAGCCGTCTGCTGCACAGCCATCAGAAAGCGTCTATATGAGGAAAAGGGTTAAACCTCAAAGGTCAAGGTCACATTTTTGAAAATAAAATGTCACAAATATGGTAAACCCTTTCCCACATGCAGATGCGTTTCGACATGCTATAAGAAGACAACCTTTGCTGACATTGGTGGAAAGAAAGAAAGTGCATACTACTCACAATGTTTTGATTGCGCTTTTACCTAAAATTCTATTTCCATTTAGAGAGAGTTCCCATATCTCCTCCGGATGGTTTCATAGTAATCTATGGTAAATCTGTTCTCTGTTGGATATTTTTAAAAGAGCTTATTTGAGGTTTGACATTGAATGCTAAAATAGATTTGTTTTTGAATACATATATACGGTAACTCAATGTTTTTGTTTTCGGCGTGATGGCCTTACTTTAGACATATTTTATTGCTGAAATATATGTTAAACACTTTATTAATTCTATAGCTTTAGATACGGCAATTTGACGGCTAGTTGACAACCTTCTTTAGGAACTGAACGTTACTTCGCTGTATAAGCATGTACCTATCTTATTCAATATTAAATTTGAATGTTTTAGGAGTATTTCATAACATATAAAACAGATATGTCCTATAACAATGAATCACAAAAAAGTTCTTAAAGCAGGCCTTTAAATTAAAAGTCTTAAAGCTTGAATATTGAGTAACTTGAAATATATGAGGCTTTCCTTGAGACAACGAATATTTACGGACTCATTATGGCTAATCGGGGCCAACAGAGGGGGTCGAAATATAGATTAATGATTCCTGAAACAGGAAATCCACAGAAGGCGAAACGTGTCTGTCCTGGTTAGCCCGCACAGCCTGCTTAGGCTGATCCGGGGCGATACTTTACGAAGAGTCCACAATGTAAGATTTTCCGTAATTCCACTCATATACATTGAGCTCTAAACCCCTAATACATATTTATTGTCTTTCCTTATCAGACGTGTCATATTATTTCTCGAATGAGGGTGTACTGACGAAGTATGAAGAATCAGGTCAAACGTGTGGCAAAGGACAGGTAATGACATATTCTATTAGTGTGGGACCGTATACATTTATATACCAAAACCTTTTAAAGTTATGTAAAACCTTGAAATCCAAATGCTGTTAATGTATTCCTTGGTTTGGTAATTGTTGTTTGATGTCTTGTATAGCTTGATGTCCAAATGCTGTATAAACTTATGTATTCCTTCACATCCAAATGATGAATAAAGTCATGTTCATGTATACCTTGATACCCAAATGCTGTGTAAAGTCATGTTCATGTATACATTGATACCCAAATGCTGTGTAAAGTCATGTTCATGTATACCTTGATACCCAAATGATGTGTAAAGTCATGTTCATGTATACCTTGATACCCAAATGCTGTGTAAGGTCATGTTCATGTATACCTTGATACCCAAATGATGTATAAAGTCATGTTCATGTATACCTTGATACCCAAATGATGTATAAAGTCATGCTCATGTATACCTTGATACCCAAATGATGTATAAAGTCATGTTCATGTATACCTTGATACCCAAATGGTGTGTAAAGTCATGTTCATGTTTACCTTGATACCCAAATGCTGTGTAAAGTCATGTTCATGTTTACCTTGATACCCAAATGATGTGTAAATTCATGTTCATGTTTACCTTGATACCCAAATGCTGTGTAAAGTTAGCTTGGTATCCAAATGCTGGTTAAAATCATGTATATGTAGACAATACAATACAATGTGCAAAGTAATTGATATTTATGTTCATAATCTTATCTTAAAGGATAAGGGTCACTTCTAGAACTTAACTATTTTAGACAGCCCGGGCAACATGAGCTTGAAGCCACGTACCTGTATATAAAGACCACCAATCTTGTCTTTGTTCACAGGTGGTCTTTAAGTATGATCTAATGGTTATTATTTATACAGAAAATGGGTAATTTGGAAACAAAAAGTGTAGTTGCTAAAGACAAAGGTGTTTTTAAGCAAAGTTTTGATTGTATTTGTTTTTTATTTTAAGTCTATATAAAGGAGGTTATTTTCTACTTCCATTTTAATATGAACAAACTTGGTAGTGAAACAATGTTTTATTCTATTAGATATTAACGATTGGGAACTGTTTAAAAAGTGCCGCATTATCTAAATAATTGTCGTACTATTATTTTTCAGACTTTCTGTTTCCTCTCCGGAAAATGCATGAATGATGATGTTGAAGTCGACGGTGGAACCTGCCCTTGTCCAATGGGAATGGTAATAGTTTTGGTTGATTGTATAATTGTTAACATTGAAAATGACCTGTTCCTATACATACGCTTTCTGATGCCACTACAGCAGAGGACATTTTAAAACGTTATGGCAAAAAGAGAAATTACACATGAGCAATTTCTCTTTATGCCAAAATGTCTTCAACTTCTTAGAATATTTGATTATATATTATTATACATATAGTTTTGCATGGATACACTCGAGGTACTTTTTCCTGGAATGGACCAGTACTTGACCTCTAGTTGAGTGGGAGACACTTAAAGCACCTCAGAAAAATCCAGAAACCGGACCGTGATTTGAACCACAGACCTCTGGATTGACAGTTCAGTCTTTTAACCACTAGACCACCATGACACTCCAATTGACAATTCTTCAACACTTACTGCAAAAATAGATCGGAACTACTTAGAACCTATTTATTTGTCACTATTAGCAATATCGGCAGAAGTTTCACCATTTCAAAGTTTTGATCACAATCTGGGGTTCAGCACCTTTAAGAGATTTCCCATGTTTTACCTTGTAAGTAGTAAAAATAGTGACCAGTTAACTCAATTCACTTCTTGCATATATGCTCAACATGAGATTCGTATCACTCTAAAATATTGACGTAGATTCCCCAGACTTACATGCATGATGTGCATCCCCTAAGAAGCCTTTAGGTTGCATTTTTACCCGCTTTCTGACGCCTATGCAATAGAGGACTTTTGAAAACATTCTGGCTAAAAGAGAAATTGTTCATAATTGTTTTCAATTCTATTCGATAAAAATACTTTGCCATAAAGAGAGTTTCCATACCTTTGCCAAGAGGATTTCAAAGTCATCTGCTATCAATTTGTTGTATCTGGGAAAGGTTAAAAAAACAAAAATAGCTATTTTCGTATTTTAGGAACAATGTGTCAATGATGACAGTACAGAATGTGTGTATCCAGGAGAATGTCAAACCGGTAAGGATTTTGTATTTAGTTTGAAATTGTATTCATGCAAAGGTGTCTGAGTTTTGACAAAATTGGCAAAAACCCATAAGACAGTATTGCGAAAAAATAGCCTCTCTACATGTACATGGTATTATTCGGTTATGCTTGCCATTAATGCCAATTTTGCCAAGTGCAAGGATAAATAATGCCAACAAAGAAGAAGTGTTATAAGGTCATTGGTTTGAGCGCCAAACTGACTAATGTTATAACGTCAAACCGCTGACGAGACGTCATTTTCATTGTTTGGTTTCCGCCTTGTAACAAAGACTTGAGCGCAAGACTGGAAACCAAACTCTAGTAGTGTGTCATGTGATATTTATGTAATGGGATTTTGACACTCCCACAAAGGCTTTTTTTATGTGATCATTAATGATATGTTTGTTTTTATTGACTTGTAATGTTGTTATTCTAATTAAAGCTCGCTTATTTATCTTATTATTAAATAACAACTACTACTACTACTACTTCCATTACAGATAGCAAGTATGGTCAGGAAGACCCCAATACACAAGGAGAAATGTGTTATGAAGGACAAGTATGTCAAACTTTATTTCAACCCTTTCACACAAACTGGTGCATTTCGACACATCTATAACTTTTGAAAACAGTATGAGTAATACCCCTTTTTGCCAAAGTCTTTCCAACAATATTCAAGTATACTCATACTCATTATTTATTGATCTTTGATATGTTTTAGCTCAGATGTTTTCAAAATCGTTTGCTGCATATTTGTTGTATATGGAAAAGGGTAAATATGCAAGTAATACTTAATTTGCTTGTAAATATAAACTGTTAGGTTATTTAGTCCCAATTTTATATTTGATTGGCAGTTTGGTGTTTGATGCCATTTTCAATCATATTTCAGTAATATCGTGTAGAAGGTATTTCACATCAATATGTGAGCCGTCCAGCGAGAAACCCACCATTGTGAACAATTGCGTAAAGTATCTACTCAGATCAGCCTGCGCAGTCGGCGCATTCTTACCTGGACAGAAGCCTAGTACTGGTGTGTTTACCCAGGGATCATGGATAAGTGAACTGTCGGCGCGATAAAACTGAAATAATGTTGAAAGAGGCGTAAAACCCTAATAAATCAATTAATTACCTTGATAGACACTTTTTGCCTCCTGTGGATTTTCTGTTTCAGGAATCATTACTATATACCTATTTTTCCCTGAGATAGAATGTGTTGGCCCAGATTAGCCTATGCATTTTGCGCAGGCTGATTTAGCTGTGTTGGTAAAATACACAGAGGCGACAATGTTGGTTTTCTCGTGGGACGGCTCATGTGTTTCTTTTGCTCCAGTACTCCATACATTCTTTCAGGGAAAATAACTACATTCACACTTTAAACTTAGACCATTGGTTGCAATAGGTTTTGTCAGTCACCATAACTAATTAATTGCTCAATTGGGAGGGATCAAGCTCGCGTGACCTCTGGATTGATAGCTGTCATCATTAACGAGTAATGGTGTCTAAAACTAATTTTCTGTTCAAACTGTATATAAGAATTGATAGTTAAATGAAGTTACACAACTGATTATGACTTAAAGAAAATCAATTAATAGGAAAAATATTAAAGTTTAAGCCTTTCCCACAAAAGGACGTTTCTGACGCCTCTGCAGACGACTTTGGTAAACATTGAGACAAAAGGAGAAATTGCTCAATCTGAGCAAATTCTCAGTTTGCCTCTATATTTTCAAGTTGTTTCAGTAATAATACCTCCATTTTTAATAATATTTTTTGACAGAATAATTTTGATTTTTTAAGACAGAAATATACAAGATTTTTTATTATAGAAATAGATAAGATATTTACGATATAATACTTCCTTAAATTGTTGTTTGTGTTTTGACTTGATACCTAAGTACATGTACTGCAGGAATCTAAAAACAAATTGTAGTACTATTAAATCATGTTTCAGACTTTCTGTTTCCTCTCTGGAAAATGTATGAATGATGCTGTTGAAGTCGACGGTGGAACCTGTCCATGTCCAATGGGAATGGTAATAGTTTAGATTGATTGTATAATTTTTAACATTGAAAATGCAAGACATGTAATAATTAAAACTCTGCTGCTTTTTTTAAAAAGAATTAAAGTTTCACAGATAGTAACCGACACATTTTTGGCAATTTCCTGATGAAAATGATATACATTTTAAAATCTTCAAACAATTTGCCTTTATCAGTGACCTTAAAAAGAGCATTTTGGTCTATCAGTCCATTTGGATATGTAGTTTGGTTATTTTAACAATACATTTATTCGTATTCTAACAAATATATTAAGTCAGGACTTTAATCTAGCATGTCATGATATCTCTGAGTTGAATAGACACTTTCACTGTTTGCTTTACGGATCAAATGTTAACCTTTTGAAAGAAAGCTATTTTTGTATTTTAGGTACAATGTGTCAAAGATGACGAGACAGAATGTGTGTATCCTGACGAATGTCGAACTGGTAAGCTAGGGTGTTTGATTTTATTAAATTATTTCTATAATTAGCAATGTGTTGGTTGTTTCTAATCATAGCAATAACTGTTCAAGCCATTACGATTTATCTTAAGGCATAACTCATACTCATATACACCTGTAAGTACCTGTCCAATTTCAAAAGATATTCACAGACATGTTCCCTGGTGTCCTTTCTTCAAATATGTTCAAACCATCTTGATTTGTAAAAGACTAGTTTTGCAACTAGCGCACTGGGATTATAAGTTTTCATTATTTAAATACAGTTCAGAAAATGTTTTCCTTTGAAAGTACGTTTCAGTTTCAAAAGATTTTCACAGACATGTTCCTTGGTGACCTACATGTCTGTTATAATCATCTTGATAATGAAAAACATGACAGCTGAGGGACTGGAATATTTTTCACTATATAAATATAGTTCTGACTTTGCAAATGTTTCCCTTTGAGAGTTCCCATTCGTTTTCAAAAATGAATAAAAACAAATGTTAATTTGGTAATTACCTACAAACATTGTTCAAGTCATCTTGATTGATAAATGTAATGGGCCACACAGTTTGGGGGAAATTCTCTTGTATGTTTCAGTGAAAGCTTTGAAAATCTTCTCTTCAAGAAAAAGTAAAGTAAAATATATGTTGCTGGTTAGACTTGATTTTGCTTTATTTTGAAAATATTATTATAAAAGTAAATGAAAATGTCAAAAGTCTCTAACTATAATCACTAATTAATAAGTGACTTCCGTGTTGCCTGTACTACTCTGACATGTGTTATTATAACTTGTTTTATAGATGGAAAGTATGATGGAGAAGATCACGACATGCAAGGAGAAATGTGTCATAATGGACAAGTGAGTTGAACAATATATGCTTTAATATACATTTTAAGTTACATAAAGCCACTTTTGATTGTTATGCCTTAACTATATAATACAATACTCAAACTTTTCCCACATGGAGTCGGATTTTAACGCATCTGCAGAAGACCAGTTTTTGATGACTTTAAAGCAAAAGGAGAAATTGCACATTTACCGTTTATCATAATATATGTATAGTTTTAAATCTATTCAATAAATACAGTTTTATTTAGAGAGAGTTTACACATTTATGCCTAGATGCGTTCAATGTTGTCTTCGTTCATAAGTATAAATCATGTAACAGAATAGTTATTGACAGGGCAGAGGAATCCGCTGTGGTCTAGTGGTTAGCATCGTGGATTTCTAAACCAGGTGTTCAAAGTTGTCTTCGTGCATAAGTATATATCATGTAACATAATATTCAATGACAGGACAGCATGAATTAACAAATTGTTGTGCTATATATTTTTCAGACTTTCTGTTTCCTCTCTGGAAAATGTATGAATGATGATGTTGAAGTCGTCGGTGGAACCTGCCCTTGTCCAATGGGAATGGTAATAGTTTTGGATGATCATATAATTGTTAAGATGCTGAACTCCAGATTGTGATCAACATTTTGAAATGTTGAAACTTTTGCCAATATTGCTAATAGTAACAAATAAGTAGGTTCCAAGTAGTTCAGAACTATTTTTGCAGTAAGAGTTGAAAAATTGTCAATTGAAAGCCATGAAAATGTGTAAAAATTGGCTTAATGTATCCAGTAAAAAGAAGCATATACGATCAATATTTACAGGTTTATGGTACTGGAAAGTGAAATTATTTCTCTGATTTTATCCCAGTATTATGATACTAGTATTTCAAGATCTTCGACATATTTTGAATAGTTTTAAAACTTTGACTATTTTTTCAATAATCTGGAGTTCAGCACCTTTAACATTGAAAATGCAAGACATATGATAATTAAAGTTCGGCCTTTTCGTTATAAATATACCTGTCATAATCATGCACTCAAGATCAACACAATTATATTATTACTTATTTGGTATGTTACTGACCCACTACGGAATAATAAAGGGTCTGTGGAAATTATAGGGGGCGAGGCATCAGCCGAGTCCCCTATACATTCCACAGACCCCCTATGTTTTCGTAGTGGGTCAGTAACAGACCAAATAACTGATATATTTCATCGATCACTTAAAACTGAACTATACTGTAACTTGTTGATATTTGTTGGTAGCATAATATGACGTCATTAGTAAAATGCTTGCTTGCGGTTGGTCATTATGAGTGTTTCCTGATAATATAAACTACTAGAAGCTTTCGGTTGGTCATAGTGATTCCTGATAATATACACCAGGTACTAGAAGCTTGCAGTTGGTCACAGTAATTCCTGATAATATACACTACTAGAAGCTTTGTACTATATATTACTACATATTGAATTAACGCAAACCCAATTATGGAATTTATTTACCGACCTATAGAAATATAGAGGGTCTGCATGTGACCGGCTTTAACCAATGAAATTGCTATAATTTCGTGGGAGGCGACATAAAATGATATTGGTTTTAGATATTGTGTTATCATAGACACTAACCTACAGGTCTGTGTGAATTACCTCTTGAAAATGATATACATTTATAAACATTTCAATATTAATAGTGTAAAGAGATCTGTGACACTGTCAGCAGAACAGAAAATTTACCTTGATCCGTTTTTACAAAAGAGCATGTACTCCATTTAGAAGTGTAGCTTGGTGGTCATTCTCACATTATAGGTATTCAAAATTATATATTTTGTCATGCAATATATTTAACATCTATGCCAGAAGTACGATAGCTGACAAGTTTACTTTAATCTAGCAGTTGATGATTTCACTGAGTCTAATCTACATGTTCACTGTTTGCTTCTATAATAGGGATCCATTTTGAAGTTTTAAAAAAGAAAGCTCTCTTTGTATTTTAGGTACAATGTGTCAATGATGACAGTACAGAATGTGTGTATCCAGGAAAATGTCAAACTGGTAAGGGTATTTGATTAACTTATATTACTCATATAATGTTTTGGCTGTTACTGGTGGAAATAAACGTTCAAGCCATTTGGATTGGTTTAAAAACATTACTCATAGTGATCGAGGATAGTAACCATAACAAGCATGCAATGTAAACTTTGATGAAAGTACTGGTCCAATTTAAAAAGAAAATCACAAACATGTACCTTGGTGTCATTCAAAAAACAAGGCAGCTAGCGATCTTTGATAGTTTCCTTTATATGAATATAATACTGACTTTGAATTTGTTTTGAAATACTTATTAGATTTCAAAAATAAATTCAGATGAATTTTCATTTGGTCACTATATATCTACAAACATTGTCCAGGTCATCTTGATGGGTAAATAAAATTACTACCTGATTGATAGAGGCCTTCAGTATTGCCTGTACTATTACTCTGACATGTGTTATTTTAACTAACTTTATAGATGGCAAGTATGATGGAGAAGACGGCGACATACAAGGAGAAATATGTCATCATGGACAGGTAAGTAGATAATAATGTTTTAATAAATGTATTAAGTCACATGGTAACTTTTCATTTGTCATGCCTTTACTATAAAATACAATACTCAACCTTTTCGCACATACGGACACATTCTGTCTGTGTGTAACGCATCTGCAATAGACAACCTTTAATATTGCTCATTTACCTTTTTTAGTCACCACATTTTTAAACTCTGTTCAATAACCATACTTTCATTTAAAGAGTGTTCACACAATTTTGTCTAGATGCATTTAAAGTTGTTCTCTGCATAGGTAGGTATATATCATATAACAGAAATATTTAATGACGGGCAGCATGAAATAAATTATTGTTGGGCTATTAATCTTTCAGACTTTCTGTTTCCTCTCCGGAAAATGTATGAATGATGCTGTTGAAGTCGTCAGTGGAACCTGTCCTTGTCCAATGGGAATGGTAATAGTTTGGGTTGATCATTTAATTGATTGTTAACATCGCAAATATCAAGACAGTTGATCTTTTAAACTCTGCTTTTTTAAAAATATATACCTTTCATAATCACTTAAACTTAAAATCAAAACACTTATACATGTAAAGAGGATATTTCATGAGTGTTTTTTTATAATCACTTTTAATAAACATGTTTACTAAGATGATATGCTGCGAGCTTGGCGCCAAAGTGACTAGCCCGGTAGCGACGCCGGCTGTCAATCCAGGGGTTGTTAGTTTGAACCCCCGCGTGGTTAAACACCAATCAATCAACCAAAGTGACTAAACATCCTATTGTCAAACCGCTGACGTGACGTTATTTTCATACTTTGGTGTCCGCGTTGTAACATAGCTTGAGCGTAAGACTGGAATCCAAACTAGAAGTGTCATAGGATATTTATGTAATTGGATTTTGACACTCCCTGACAGTGCATTATGTGATGAATAATGATATTGTGTTTTGATATTTTATTATCATTGAACAATGCCTTCCAATATGTGTCAATTTTCTGAAAATATGTTATACATTTATAAACATTTCAACATGTCTAGTGTACAGATATCTATGTAACTGTCAGCAGTAAAGACATTTTGCCTTTTTATGAGTTATGCTTTCAAAAGAGAAGGCATGTCTATCAGTCCAATTTGGTGGTTATTTTCACATCTTACATATCTTACATGCCCAATATTTTACATCTTTGCCAGAAGCAAGATACTGACAAGTTAATTTTAATTTAGTATTTCACGATTTCTCTGAGTATAAAGGGCACCTGCATTGTTTGCTAATGCAATATTAATTTCTTTTGAAGCTTTTAAAAGAAAGCTTTTTTTGTATATTAGGTACAATGTGTCAATGATGACAAGACAGAATGTGTGTATCCTGATGAATGTCAAACTGGTAAGGATATTTAATTAAATTATATTAATTACTTCTACAATTACCAATTTGCTGGCTGTTAACTAGTACTGATGGCAATACATGTTCAAGCCATTTGGGTTGATTTTAAAACAGTTCTTGTAGTGATCGAGTCTAGTGTCCAATACAGGCATGCAATGAACATTTTGTAAGTACTGGTCCAATTTTAAAAGAAATTTACAGACATCTTTCTTGGTGTCATTCTACATTTTTGTTCAAACCATCTTGAATTAAAAAAACAACATTATTGCAATTAGGAAACTTGAATAGTTTCTATTATATGAATAAAGTACAGACCTTGAAAATGTGCTCTTACATTCTCAAAATAACATTCAAATACCTTTACATTTGGTAACTATTTGCAAACATCTTAATTGATGGTAAATAAAATGTCCACAACTGTTAGGGGGTATGTTCTTGTTTATTTATACAGAGAGCGCTTTTTAAATCTTCTATTCAAGGTCAAAAGTAAAAAGATCTTTGTACAGCTGCATTTTGCTTGAATTATTATGAAATATTATATAATGAAACTAAATTGAATGCAAATAGAAGTCAATTAGGAGATTATGTAAGTTACTGTAGTTCATCATCAAAGTTCTTTACCCCCTAATTGAAAGGGGACATCTGTATGTCCTTCAGTCCTCTGAAATTTTATTATTACTAATTTTATAGATGGTAGGTATGATGGAGAAGACCAAGACATACAAGGAGAAATGTGTCATAATGGACAAGTGAGTTGAACAAAATGCTTTAATATACATTGTTACATTGTCACTTGATTGTTATGCCTTAACTATATCCAATACAATATTGATACATTTCTAAAATGCAGATGCATTTTCACACATCTGCAGTTGTTGACTTTTGATTACTTAGTGGCAAAAGGAGAAATTGTTCCTTTTCCCTTAATGTCCCACTTTAACTCTACTCAGAAACTACACTTTCCTGTAAAGAGAGTGAATGTATTGAAATTTATCCGCCGCATATGGATATATCATGTATCTGAAATACTATCTAATCCATGAAATAATTAATACTATTAATTTTCAGACATTCTGTTTTCTAACTGGAAAGTGTATGAATGATGCTGTTGAAACTGTTGGTGGGTTAACCTGCCCTTGTCCAATCGGAAAGGTAATGTACTATATATTTATAATCATCAGATAATACCTTGGAACACTACATGTCATCAGAGCATTCAGTTCTAAGAGGCCATTTGGAAATTTGGTCGTAATTTCCACATCAACAATTACCATATTGAATGTGTTTATTGTGTGTTACCTCATCTAATATCTATATAAATAGAAAACCATTATATAAGATCTCCACCTGATTTCTATCACAAATACAGAACACAACAGTAATGCAGTCAAACAAACTTGGAGATTGATCTATTTGCATGTACTTTATGGATTTATTTTGCAGCTTATAAAATAAGTTACTTTCGTATTTTAGGTACAATGCGTCAAGGATGACAGTACAGAATGTGTGTATCCAGGAGAATGTCAAACTGGTAAGGGTATTTAATTAAAATAGAAATATTTATGTTTATGTAGCTTCTGTTAATTTCTGTAGTTATTTCATTGTTTTCAGCATAATGTCTTTTATTGACCATAAATCATTGAACCTATTAAAATCAACAAAAATAAGATGTTATTGCCAACTTACAAGAGATTTGATTGAATAATGTTTTGCGCAACGTAAGACAGCTTTTCAGACAAATCACAGTGATTCCTGGGTATTATTTCGAAAGCTTATCGCTGACACCAGCATATCTGAGTTGTACATGTAGTGATATCTCGACAACACTTGGCCCAAATGTATAAAAGCTGCTACTCTTTACTTGAAAGTAGCCATTGTTTCATTTAGCAATTATTATATGTTTTAAAATTTAAAAAAATACTGTCAATTAATAGCAATTTTGCAAATTGTCAAAATTGTTCAAATGATCTTCTTTGGTGGAAAAGTATGGCAGGTGAAGGGTTTGCACTTGCCATTAAAATCTAATGGACTTTTAAAAATATTCAACAGAATTTGTCTTTGTGTGATTTCTTACCCATATTGTTCAAGCCATTTTGATCTGTCAGAAAATGTTGCATGTTAGGTGAGTGTGCTAGTTTGCTACATGTATATGACTATAGTGCAAACTTTTAAATGTATTTCGCTTGAACCGCACTAGTTTCATAAGAAAGAAAGTCACAAAAATGTTCCTATGGGTGGCAATCTCAAAAAGCTGCTCAATCCATCTTGATTTGTATAAAAAATAAATAATGGCTTCAAGTCAGGGGATAATTTTCCCTACTTGCTTATTGAGCATTGTTTGAAAACCTTCACCATTAAAAGTACAGGTATTACTTTTACATGAAATGCTCCTTGGACAGCTATTAACCAACACTGTTCATTTTAACATGGTCATACTTGTGGGCAGCTAGTTTCCCTTGAACACCCGTATTGCAATCTTCTCCTATGAAAGTATGGGTCTGAATGATACTGCAGCAATGTTTCAAGTGTGATCCTTTATTGATTAGGCTAAAATAAGGCCACTGTTGGCTTTGATAATTACTCTTATATACCCATTGTGCAAACTTTGGAAAGCTTCTCTACTTATAAAACTGTCAAACTACAAACTAACCAAGAAAAATATGACAATTTAAATTATTCAGAAACAGCAATAAAGGGGTGACAACAAATTCATTGAATTTTGAAG
>JAUELF010268948.1:0-10969 GCA_031471495.1 Clinocardium nuttallii | reverse complement strand
TATTATTATGATTGTAATAAACCCATCCAATACACTGGCAGTACACATATTATTATGATTGTAATAAACCCATCCAATACACTGGCAGTACACATATTATTATGATTGTAATAAACCCATCCAACATACAATCGATCTGCAGCAGACGAAGTTGATCTAAGCAAATATAGGGAACATCTCTATAAATAAAAGTTAATGCATTGATTGTAGTTGAAAACAAGGGATAGATTACTTAACATTATCAATATCTTCGTTTTGTCACAATGTTTACAAAAGTCGTCTACTATAGATACGTCAAAATGCGTCCATACGTGGGAAAGAGTTGAACATTTAATTCTGTGAATACTATTTTTTCATTCCAGATAAGCCTATTTTTACGCGGGAACCGTCTGATCTAGAGATCAGCTTCGGAAATACAGCTTACTTCACATGTACAGCCCAAGGGAGTCCAGCACCTGAAATATTCTGGATGAAAAACAAGTAAAACTTCTTAAATACTTTTAAAAAGTTATTTTAAGATGTTTCCTGGTTATAAAATCGACATAGATAATGTACAGCATATGGTGTAGATATATAAAAAATAGTATAATAGTAGCAGATATATAAAAAATATCGTTTGCATTTAGATTGATTAATTTTATTATTTAACGAATTATTTCGTAAAACATAAAAAAATAGCCATTAATAAAACGAGCATTAGATGAAAAAGCAAATGGCGTGCATACTTTCTTTAACGTCGCTATAGTAACACACGCTCTATATTATCTGATAACTTCCTATTACAGGTCGTTTCAAAATGAACTGTGTAACAGTATACACACTCGTTAAGGGAAATAACCCATATACATAAACTAGATAGAGAAGCTGTTGATGCCGAATATTCGTAGTGTATCGAATATTTATAATGTATAGGGTTAACTTGAGACGATCTTTTGTATGCGGGTCTCCAAATTCGATTTACCGCAGCCGTCTGAATTTTTATGTTGAGAAAATATAGAAAACTCCACTCGAGACATTGTTAAGCTTGGACTATATAATCTCGCTATATGGTTTATATATAATACTAATAACACATGTATTGTTTTCGTTTGAGAACATTTGGAAAATCGCCTACAGGACCGTGTTACTACATGTTATAACAATAAAGAATGTTTATGAAATTCAAATATTGAGAGGCTATTTATAGTAGCACGTTCTTGTTTGGGATTTTCACAAATGTTCACAAATGAAATCAATTGTCAATACGATTGTCTGTATTACATACTTCAGTGAGGTAGTTGATCCCCGAGAAAGCAGATATACAGTACTAGAAGATGGAACCTTGATGATTGAGAATGCTAGAGACAGTGACAGGGGAACGTATGAATGTATCGCCAGAAACTCCGCTGGGCAGGTGAAAACGAACTCTGTGCAATTAACAATGGCACGGATTAATGGTATGATAACTTTGCATAAACTCCGATTCAGGGAAACCAACCAAATTTCATAGATACAAATCATATTTTACGCCACGCCCCTCGTCATGAATCGAAAACACACCAACAATCAATCGTTAAAAACTACCCGATTCTCATGCATCACAAACACACCAACAACCAATCGTTAAAAACTACCCGATTCTCATGCATCACATGACGTGTATTTGTAATGCAGATACTGAGTTTGGCTATCGCATGTACCGGACAGAACATAGCGATTTACTTGATTGGCTGTATCTTATTTTCATCTAATTTGCATATCCGATCTATGAAATGTATTGTGTCTCGGTACAATGTGACAGGTAGTCATACAACTGTTTAGTTGTCATAGCTATACTAAGGCTGGTTTTCTTTGAGGAGAGCTGATTTTCCCATTGTTCGCCAACGTTGTTTACATACATAGGTTGGTCACACATACCAGAAAAAGTGTAAATTTGAATGAAACAACATATACAACGATAATACCTCGACAGATAAAACAACAATAACAATATCGAGGACAGACTCAATTCTACAAACTGTCTGCTTATTCACATTTATATACGTTGATGGATATAAGATGTTTCGATAACTTATTTTTGGTTGGGGTAATTACAATCTTGCGGCAGGTCTTGGTTCCCTAAATTTGATAGTTATCAGCCTTTTAAGAAGAGCTTATTGCAGAAAAGGAAACCAAACCTTAACACTTTTTTGAAGTGGTAAATCGTGCGACTGTACAGGTTGATTTAGATCCGAATTCGTCGCAAATGTTACAAATGTATGTAATTGGGTTTTCTAATGCACTGTTCAATTATAAATATAAATGGCATACACAGGGGTGTGTTTAGAAATAACGAAATTGTGTTATGTTTTAGGTGCTACCTGATACATTTGTTCGCTGCTTACATAAATGACGTTTGTAATAGGCTAACTGGTCGGTCAGAAGAGCTGTAAGAACTAGGATGTTGTGTTTAGCACGTCTAAATACACCCTTGGTGTACTGGCTAGTTAGCCCTCTTTCCAAATACAACGGATCTGCAGCCGACGGATTTGGAAACGTTTATCCATAACAATGGAATATCTTTCAAAATGAAAGTTTAATTAGTATATGTAGTTGAAAACATTATGATTAAATGGAGAAATTGCTAATTATTAGTAATTTCTCCTTTTGACACACAGTTTAAAAAAGTCTTCTGCTGCAAAGATTTAAAATACGTCAACATATTGGAAAGGGATAATAGATCCGAATTACATATGTTAAGAGAAAAACATAGCAGTTCATTCTATCCCTTTTCGTTGTATTGTAGAAGGCCCAACGTTTTTAGCTACTCCGTCTGACGTACAAGCAGTATTAGGTGACACCGTTAACCTTCCATGCTCCGTAACCGGAACTCCAGTCCCATCGGTCTCGTGGACACTGAACGGACGCGGTATCCGGTTAAATGCACGTACTAGTATTGTCGGGGGCGGTCTCCATATCATCAGTGTTAGGAACGATGACAGCGGGGAATATCGCTGCCGTGCCGAGAATCCCGCGGGTGTTATAACCTCTTCTGCAAGACTATCCGTACAAGGTAGGAGTTCTAGACCACTTTTCATCGATAACTTAAAATATGATTTAAATTTGAATTCTAAATTTACAAAGTAACACAATTTCTGGTTGTGTAATCAATAATTTAGCCAAACATCCTTTGTAATACTTTTGAAGTTAGTATATTCTACGCCTGAGGCGGCTTATATAAACCTTTACAAATCCACGATACGTTTATGGATTTTATTTTTCCAATATGCTGATGTTTTTCTTTTTAAACTCCCCATAAAGAATGTCATAAGCTTTAAAAAATTACTCTAGAAAATCAACCCCTATAGTCTTTGTGACATGTAGACACAAAGATATGCTTGCGCATCTTTACTTATCTGAAAACGGAAAGCTTCAATGACTGTTCCACGATCAATATACATGTATAATCAAATTAGGCTACTCGAATGCGCAGGCTTATTTTGAATTTTTGATCCTCACCTATCCTTTGCATGTATGTTGGTTTTCGTAGAGTGCGTCTAAAATGTTCTTTCTTATGCTATTGAAAATGACGGACCTGATTCATGAGTACATACTGTTGTTTATACGATCTTTGTTTCATTTCAGTTTCCCCACATTTTGTGCTAAGACCTGTTGATATGACTGTTCCACTAGGAAACGCGGCCACCTTCCAATGTGATGCCATGGGAGTGCCTACGCCATTAATTTTATGGTATAAGAATGGTAAGCGTCCTTTTCGCTATTCAGAATCAACACTTTTGTTCCAAATGCGATTATCAAGGTGAGCTATTGTGATCACATTTTGTCCGGCGTCTGTACGTCCGTCGTCCGTCGTCAGTAATTGCCTGATTAACACCCTACAAGCTACATTTTGCATAATATCTTCATGAATAATCAAAATGATGGAGAATCTTGTTAACACTCTGTAGGCCGCACTTTAAATTTGAGCATGTTGAAACTTTATCAGAGTGGTTGTCTTTATGATATGTCAAGTTTGAATATGGGTCATGTCTGGTAAAAAATAGGTCACTAGGTCAAATTGAAGGAAAATCTCGTTAACACTCTAGATGCCGCAATTTTTGCTACAGCAGTTTGAAATTTTGTCAAAATGTTTGTCTTAATGATATCTAAGTTATATTGGGTTAATGTAGACCGAGGATTGATCGCTGATCTCCCGAGTATGACCATGTTTAAACCATTTCCAACATACAACACATCCGCAGCAGACTACTTTGCAATCATCTAGGCAACACAAGTGAATATATCAATAAAAGATAATTTGATTAATAAATCAAGTTGAAAACACATAGTTAAAAATGGTGATATGTGGGAAACGGTTACATGTATTGTTTAATTTTAGGTGAACCTTTGCCAAACAATGGACGATTCCAGTATCTGGACACAGGTCGAACACTCCGTATTGTGAATTTGGTAGCAGACGACAGTGACGTATACATTTGTCGGGCTGAAAGTGCTGCAGGGAGTATGCAGACGGAGGCCAGGTTGACGGTTGGCGTCGAAGGTAATAGATCGGTCTTTCTTCATGATGAAGCATGATATTTTTACATAAGTATAAAACCGGCGCTCTGCGATTACCATCCTTAAGACGTTTGCGAGATGTGTCCACTAAACAGTTATTGTCTAGATTGATCTGGTCTGCTGGATCACGGAGGCCCAACCATGTGTAAGGTATCGAATGCCGGATGCTTTTCTGATATGGCCGTCCACTGTTCCCAAAATAGTAACATTATTTTTCAATAAAACTCTTAGAATTATTAAATATTACTCTTCCTAAAACGCCAATGTGAGTTCTGGTTAAGTGTCTAAGAAGAGCGATATAATTCTCCTATAGAGAAGTTTCGCTAATTTATTTGAAATTCCCTTTTAAAGATTTGACAACAAAACGTACAAATATCATGTCTTAATAACAGCATTGTGTATGTATCAAATGCACATATAATAATCACGTTCATTGATTAGACCGACATATTACTGATTACAGTTCACTAAATTGGTAAGTTTTTGTCGAGGTTCAGTTATTTATTGTGAGTGGCAGATCTATCTGTAGTAGGCGATTTTTAAAAACATAGTGGCAAAAGGGAGAAATTTTACGAAAAGAGCATTTGTCCCTTTTGATATATGTTTAAAGTTAATCCAACAACATTTTTCTTTGTACTTAATCCGAAATAGTTTAGAATTCATATGCTGCCATATTTAGTGGATCCAAAGCACTGGACACAATTGTATTCAGGTCACTTCTATAGTTTTAAAAGTACAAGTGTTTATGAATATCTCTATCGCATTTAATTAGATATAAACACCTTTTTCAATTAGCAGGCTCTTGAATTGACAACTTAAATGGGCGGAACTTTTGTACAACTTGTCAGGCCGTTTCACAATACCTTGCTGAGCTCTTTGTATTTTGTTTTCAGCACGTCGTCAATTTAGCCGGCCTGATATCGAGGAGTTAGAAGCAGAGGAAGGGACAGACGTCACTTTCGAATGTTCTGATGACGAACAATCTGCTTCAAATTTCCGTTGGATAAAAGACGGGAATCGTCTCACAAACAGCCGAAAATATCACATAGACAGGGAAAAACTTACGATTCGACGTGTAATAAAAAGTGATGACGGAATATATGAATGTTTTGCGGAAAACAGTTTGGTGTTTGCAAGAAACTCTGTTAAATTGAATGTTACAGGTAAGTCAATATCAAATTAAAAAAACAAAACAATCAGTGCACATTTAAGAACCATAACTATCGCAGAAAAATAGCGTTTACAATTGACTTGAAACTTTATTTTCTTTAAAAATTGTTCAGCTCTGAAAAAAGGAATTTCAACAAAAGAGTTGGCGAATTAATCACAACGTCCCGTATAAGTTGCCACCGAAAACTAGTATTTATTGTACAATAATCCTTTTCAACAATGATCAAATAAAACGGCTTATGACTATTCAATGAATATAATGCCTACATTTCTTCACAATACAATGCTAACCAATGCATTATTTATTTCAGAACATCTAGTCAGACCCGGTGACAATTATTTCTACACAGCATTTGAGGAGGCACGTAATAGAGTCGATAACGCAATAAATATCACAAGAAGCGAATTATTTGATCGTGGAAGGTCGCACAATGTCGAAGATCTACTTTCCTTGTTCAGATATCCCTCCGCAGAAGCCCTCGACCTTGCCCGCGCAGAAGAGGTATTTGAACAAACACTGGAGTTAATACATCAGCATGTACACCAAGGACATGATTATGAGTTAGATGACCATGGTAAGTTTCGTGTGATTCGGACAGCTTAGGTTCGGATTGTTCGGGGGTTTTCCTGTCGAACTACACAGCCTTATCCTTAGCATGTTAGTTAATATTGTGAATATAGATAGAAAGATGGTTTATTTTTGGTCTATAACTTGTATAACATAAGCAAGTTTACAATTACATGTTAATTATGTATCGTGGAAACGAAAAACAATATTTAATACAAAATTATAATAGTTTTACTATCGCGCTTATAGCGCAAAAGCCAATGTTAATTGACTTGCCATTGATCATTGTAGAGAAGTATTTTGCGTAAGTGATGTGATGGAATATAATTGCACTTCGAATTAGTTTACAATCGAGCTGCATCGAGTCTAAGTACTTCACGTTTCAATTTGGGCATGTAAACATAGTTTGCTACCACGTTTAATCCGCATTGACTCGCCACTGCCTTTTCTGATTCCAATCATGTGATGCACAATGTGCTTTAAGCCACGTCAGACGAGCGTGGGTATAATTGCATCCTCGGTTTTGTGTCGTCTGCCTTCCGCTCCACGTAAACTTATTGTTTTATTGATAGTTAGTTGACACATGCTTTCTTTCGAACCCCTCTTGGATTTTTACACACGAAGTGGCATGGGGGTAAGAAAGGTTAGGCTACAAGGTTGTTGCTATTTCCAGAAGTTATATTTAAATGTCTTCTAAACGAATACAAGCAGTGGATACTCTTGGCTTTTGCCAGAAGAAGTTATATGTACATCACTTCTAAACGAAGGCAAGCAATAGGTACTCTGGAATTTCCAGAATAAGTTATATTTACGTTTCTTCTAAACGAAGGTAAGCAATGGGTACTCTGGAATTTTACGGCATAAATTATTTTTACATTTCTTCTAAACGAAGGCAAGCAATAAGTATTCTGTTGTTTTTTCAAGAGTAAAGTATATATACATTTCTTCTTAACAAAGGCAAGCAGTAGATACTGTGGATTTTACAGAAGAAGTTATTTACATTTCTTCTAAACGAAGGCAAGCAATGGGTACTCTTGTATGACTGTGCGGTAGTGTTTTTAAACAAGACTCCTTATTGCATTAACGGTTCTTCGATATATCACTTTTATGTTCAATGTGTTTCAGAGCTATCGTACCGTGAACTTGTATCGCCTGCGCATTTGTCCTTGATTGCCAACATGTCTGGTTGTTTCCGCCGCACTCTACCACAAAAATGTTCAAACATGTGCTTCCATAAAAAATACAGGACGTATGACGGATCCTGTAATAACCTACAAAACCCAAGCTGGGGATCAGCCAACTCCGCTTTAAAGAGAATGCTGGAACCAGAATATGAAAATGGTTTCAACACTCCTAGAGGTAAGAGATGTAATGAGATTTTAAGTCAGTATTAACCAACCGTTTTCAATTAATTTTTATTCTAAAATTTAAATTCATCGCTTAATTTCTGTTAGTAATCTCTTCCGAGTGACTCGATTTTGCATATAATAAGAGTTTTGGAATATCTTGATGAAATAAAGGCAAACAATACTGAACCCGTTACACGAAGACAAAATGATGTTGCCTTTGGCGCTGAAAGAGTTGATAATATTTGTTTGTTTGTTTTATGGTGGTCTTATGTCGTTTAAAACATTATTATAGTTATATCACGGCGACAGTTTACGCAATCATAAACGAACAAGTACTATGCTAGGAAATGTGCCTTGCCAAGTGGCACACCATCATGTCACCGCTCCGTGAATGAGGATCGAATCCAGTACGCTTAGTTCTAAATCCCCGACGCTGACCACTCGATAACATTGCTTGTTGACTTAACAACTGGTTAACAATTTCAACATACGAACACGATCGTTTGGTTAGATTACCATAACATAGTTTTCGGTCATTCGCAGTGCTAGATGAATCAATAGCTTTATCCGTAAATAACATTTGGGATTCATCAATCATTTAACTATTTGTATTTCCCCTCTTTTATGCTCAAGAGACAAAGCGTAATACATGATGAGATATCCACAGCAGTGTTTTCGCGAGTTGACATAACGAGTATTTATAAATGGCCGCAACCGATAAGTCTTAAACTATAACAAACGATATAATTTCTGTTACTCTCTTTTACAGGATGGAACAGGGCACGTTTATATAACGGTGTACACTTACCAAGTCCTAGATTGGTATCATCTTTAATGATGACAGCTGATTCCGTTTCCACGGATAACAGTGACACTCATATGGTCATGCAGTGGGGGCAGTTTATTGACCACGACATTGACCTCACGCCGCAGTCTGTCAGTCAACATATTTTTAACGACGGCAGGCGATGCAACGAGACGTGTGAAAACAGTTTTCCGTGCTTCCCGATACCCGTTCCAGCCAGTGACCAACGTGTTAGAGGACAACCGTGCCTTGGCTTCCATAGAAGCAGCGCTACCTGCAATACAGGAACAACGTCTATATTCTTCAAAACATTCGCTCCGAGACAACAACTGAATGCTTTAACGAGTTATATAGATGGTAGTCAAGTTTATGGAAGTTCACAGAACCTTGCGGAACGTCTTCGGGATCTGTCGCATGGTCAGGGATATTTATTAGTCGGGTCCTTGTCTCAAGAAGGAAAACGACTGTTGCCGTATGACTTCCACGGTATCATAGGGGCCGCAGATTGTCAGATTGAACACAGTAAGCGCTACGTTCCGTGCTTTCTTACGGGAGACTCGAGAGCTAACGAACAACTAGGCTTAACCGCAATGCACACCTTATGGATGAGGGAACATAACAGAATAGCAACAGAATTGTTCGACGTCAATCCACATTGGGACGGAAACATGTTATATCATGAAGCTAGAAAGATCGTTGGAGCCATGATGCAGCATATGACGTATACAGCTTGGTTGCCTAAAATCCTTGGACCCGAGGGCATGAAGATGATGGGCGATTACACGGGGTACGATCCCTCAGAAGATGCTTCCGTCTCAAATGAATTTGCAACGGCTGCGATGCGATTTGGACATTCTTTAGTGCAACCAATCATGTTCAGATTAAATGCCAGTTTTCAACCAATCGCTGAAGGCAATCTTGCCCTTCACAAAGCGTTCTTCTCACCCTATAGACTCGTTGAAGAAGGCGGTATCGATCCAGTACTTCGAGGATTGTTTGCCCAGGGTGCCAAGATGAGGATGCCGAATGAAATAATGAATAGGGAGCTTACAGAGAAGTTATTCGCTTTAGCTAATTCTATTGGTAGGTACAGCATGTAATTATATATACATTGAAGTATATAACACTTGTAAACCATTCATTTAAAAGATACTTATCCAGTTGGTATTACAATACGGTTTATCTGTTATTCCGTTACTTTGTCGGAAACATACATTTCCTTTTAAACTTTTACAGGACATATAAAATATAAACAAACCTTTTATAAGCAGTTGTCTTTATAGCTTAGTCGCCATGCCTTTACTATTTTGAAAGATTCTTTTTTTGGCATTTATGTTAACATGATATCCTTACTTTATCTCAGTTATGTATCTCAACTTTATCTGGTATGTTTTTGTCAATTCAATTCGGTTAATCGTTACTATATTTTAAACGCGTCAGGCAATTTGAGTCCTATAGCGTATCCTTGTTTGCATTTCATACAAGCTTACTGGCGTACATACAAAGGAGATAAGCTTCAATGTTTTAGTCAGAATGTACACTTAGGTGTATAATTATATCTTTTGCATATTGTGGGACAGCATCTGCTTGATTGGTTGAGGTTTAACGTCATTTTCCACAAAGTTTAAGTCAAATTACGGCGGTCAGTTCACATTCGCGTGTGTGTCCAGGCTCTCCAATACCAGTATTCCACGCAACTGACTTTCAAAGCAACGGGCTACTTTTCCACGTAGACATCGCTAATGTTAGCCCATTGTTAGATGACGAATGACGTTTGAAACTATGTTTTAAACTGTTCAAACATCGGTAATAATGTTTACCGAACTGAGGTTCGAACTCACAACCACTGGATTGACAGCCTGTGTCACTAACGACTGGGCTAACGGGGCTCGGCTAGTCAAGAAGAACAGTTTTGCTAGAAATCTTTACAGTGGATGCTCTGGTGAGACGGTGTTGCTACACATATTCGTCGGAATCTTCATTGTTCGCATATAATATTAGACGTAGCTCATTTCTATACATTTCAGGTCAAGATTTGGCGTCATTGAACATACAGCGTGGTCGTGATCACGGGTTACCGTCCTATAATGAATACAGAAAGGCGGCCGGTCTAAAGTCTGCTAGTAGTTTTGATGAATTGAAAGACGAAATTCAAGACCGACGGACCAGGGAAAATCTCGATTTGTTATATAGCCATGTTGGTAAGTCTCCAATACGTTTGTATAAATGACCCGTCCCGTGAGAAAATCAACATTATTGCATCTGCGTAATATATCGACCCAGATCAGTATGCGCAATCATCGCATACTGATCCGGGCCGACACATTCCGTCTCCTGGGGATAGAGGTATAGAGTAATGTACCCCGAAACAGAAAATCACCGCAGGCGAAAACTGTCTGTCCGGGTTAGTCTACGCAGCATGCTTAGACGGATCCGGGTCTATACATTACGCAGAGTCCATAATGTTGTGTAACGGGAACGGGGTATAGGTTTATATATCACTTCTACGGCCTTGTCGTAGAAGCCGGCTTTTATAGCGAT
>JAUELF010268937.1:0-10969 GCA_031471495.1 Clinocardium nuttallii | reverse complement strand
TTTGAAAATTTGCCAACCAGTTTGGGAGAAGAAGAATTTTAAAGTTTTTTTTCATTTCGTTGCCATGGAAACCAGAATTATGCATGGATCCCAACTATTTGAAGGAAATCCGGTGATGCTATTGGGAGGATGCTTCCTGTGCAGTTTCAGCCCAATTGACCCACTGGTTACTGAGGAGAGTATGTTGACGGACAACTGAGGATCACAATAACTCACCTTGAGCTAAAAATCACAAGTAGGAATATCTACGCACGACGGTCAACTGAGGATCACAATAACTAACCATGAGCACTTTGTGCTCAGGTGAGCTAAAAATCATAAGTAGGAATATCTATGTGAGAAAATATAGCAGCAGAAATACAGTGCCGTTGTTGATGTGATCATTCTAGAAAAAATATTCAGATGCACAAGTGTAAGCTCTGACAGTTTGCAGAAGCACAGTTTCAGTTCCAACTGGGGATTTCGGCAGCATGATTTCAAGGAAGAAACTGCCCGCAAGAATGAACATTGCATATTTTATTTCAAAAGAAGATTGTCTCCAAACAAACTGCTTACACAATTGTTCTGGTAAGCTACGTAGCATAAACATTCAGTATGTATGGCAGCAGGATGGTGAACTAGGTCTCTGTAATCAACTCGGTGATACATCCAGTGGTGTAACTAGAGTCACTTCTTGTAAAAGGATAATTCACTCAATTTATGAATATCTGTCTTTCTGCATCAGTTATCTTTAGAAAATGTGCAGCTTTTTGTGTAGCAGAAGACTTTTGAACACAATGTGACGAACGAAGAAATTGCTCAAACAAATATATTCAATCAGTGGTGTAACTCGAGCCACTTCTTGTAAAAGGAAAATTCACTCAATTTATAAATATCTTTCTTCCTGCATCAGTTATCTTTAGAAAATATATTGCTATTTTGTTTAACCTTTTTTCACTTGTAGACACATCATTATTCCTCTGTAGCAGTAGACTTGAAAACTTTGTGACGACAGAAGAAATTGCTCAAACGAGCAATTTCTCCTTTTACCACAATGTTTTACAAATCTATTAACAAGCCACTTCTTGCAAGAGGATAATTCACACACTTCATGAATATCTGTTTTGCTGCACCAGTCATCTTTAAAAAATGTGTAGCTATTTTTGTTTAACATATTCTAACGCTTCTTGTAGCAGAAGACTATTGAAAACTTTGTGACAAAAGATGAAATTGCTTAAACAAGCAAGTTCTCGTTATACCACAATGTTTTCAAATCTACTCAATAAAATGTCTTCAATTTGGAAAGAATCCGCTGTGGTCGAGTGGTTAGCATCGGGGATTTCGAAACCGGGTGTCCCGTGTTCGATCCCTAGTCGCGGCACTACGGACATAGTGCCCTTGGGCAAGGCACATTTTCTAGCCTAGAACTGGTTTGTTTACCCAGGGATTATGAATAAGTGAACCGACGCCGTGTTATAATTTGGGAGATTATCCATATAATGATTATTGAAGAGTCAAAAAGCATATTCAGAAAAAGTTAAATTCCTCATTATAAGCAATTTCAGCTTTTGTCACGATGTGTTCAAAAATCATGGTGCATGAACTGTCAATTAAGGGGGAAAGTCTACATATTTGCCACACCCTGCCAAGATACATTTACAAAATGAGCCTTCATTGGATTATTCTTTAACAGTTATACACAGCTAAAACGAGTATTTCTATTATCTTGGATTTTTTTTACTTTTTTTGTAAAATTTGTTTGTTACGTTAATACATGTACATTTTTGTGATTATTTTGAAAATAAGCACGGTGACACATATATTTCTTAACATGTATGGATAGATAAAAATGTTCACTGAAATTTGATCTTCCTCAATATCAAGTTCTTATTTGTATTTGAAAAAATCCATAATTTACATTTCAGTGAACATTTTTTTTATAGTTGATCATTTGCTTATTAATTGCAATTTCCTTGAAATTTGTTTCAAAACTGACTTTTTTTAGACCGAGATATGATGATTATGTTATGTCATACTCGTCAGACCATGAACAATAGAAATATATCGGAAAGTAGACATCTCTTGTCTTAATAGATCATTTCATTTTTTTATCAACCAAAATGTAGCAAAATATATAAAACCTCAGATTTTCTCGAACCTATAAAGAAAAAATCTAGTGACCCCAAATTTTCTTTTTGTTAATTAACGTTTAAAGTTAAAGGTCACATTTACAATATTTCAGCAAAGATGTATTTAAACTTCATTTGGGAGCATATCCCTTTAAGCGTTTCGCGGAAAAGAATTGCACCCGAACTACTAACCCACCACACATAATACTGAATGTATTATTTCGATTCTAACATGATCCAACGTAACAATGGATGACACTCATTATTTAGCAACACCAAAATTATCTACGTAGGATAAATAAAACATTATTATAGGGTTTTGGCGGCAAAGAGATGACGTCAAACCGCTGATGTGACGTCACTTTCCTAGTATTCGTCATGTCAAAAAATTAAGTCAAGAACCCCTATTAAAAGCTTTCTCCAAACTAAATGTAAGAGACATCTAAAAACAGTTGTTTGCACTTGATCTCGGACAAATTTATAGTTGAATTTCAGGTTTATAGAAAATTCCGTTATTTGCTGGTGCGAGATCTACGGAAACATATTGTGAAAATGTCGATTTTTAACCTAAAACATCTCTGAAACTAGATCTTTCCCAGATAAAACGAACACGCCAAGACCTAGATCACATATGAGTTCTACAAGGTTGTGGGGAATTTCAGCGAAAATCTTCGAGCCGTTTTCTTTGTCCCCAAATCGCTAAATGTTCGTACAAATTGTGACACAATAGCCGTGTAAACAGTTTAGAATAATTCTGCTCCACTATACTCATTATATACACAGGTGCTAGACGCGTTGATTGGACTGCCATGGGATACAACCCTGAAAACCCACAAAATGGCACCAACATATCTGAAACACTTACAAATAACACCAAATCAAACAGAAAATAACTTTTTTTTGAGTCCAGCAATTTTTCCTTACTTTATAAAGGTATTGAACAAACCTGGGAATTTGCTCTCAAAAACACATCACCTGCATTTGCGATCGTAGCACATTCAATTTTGGCTCGATCTCGGCCATATTGGTCTCGAGTGAGACAAACATCGGTTTCAACGGCTTTGACACAACAGGCAGACAAAGTCGAATAAACTCAGGTCCGACACGATCGCGTTTTATCTAGTTGTAAATACGCATTCAAAAACATGTAACAAATGCATTCGTTAAAGCTTTTAGCGCCGAATAAACTATTGCAAATAATGAAATCAACCATTCTTTTAAACTTACCACCAGATATTTTCTCTCGTTCGACGTAGTACAGCCAGTCTTCGATGAAATCAAGTCGACAACATTCTATAACTGCAGGCCTGCGCTTACAATTTTCTTGACCCGGAAGTAGTTGCGGCATAAAATTAGAGAGTTCCGGTTTCGTCGTTATACGTATAGGTAAGTTACGGAACCAGTACTTTGTAAACATTGGCTAATTGATCAGCTGTATGTAAAGACCCGCCTTATTTTTGAAGCAAGTTATGTTGTAGTAAATTACATCAATTACGGACAAAACGCCTATAGTTACATGGTAAATGGTGTTCCTGTGTTGTTATAAAGTTATACACATTCACTGCAATAAAAGATGGAGCCTTTTCTATTAATCTTTTTCCATTTCATGTGGTGTTTCAGTCCGGCACATGTACGGTGTAGCCATGCGGAACAACCGTCGCATATGTGTCTTTTGTAATCGTTCAACAGTTTTTACATTTTGAAGACACATTTTCATTATCAGAACACTCCAGTGGCTCATCCTGAGTACCAGGCACAGGAGATTTGTACAACTCGGGAGTGCATGATGACTCTGGCCTCTGCTCACATTCAAAATCAATATTTGTTGAAGATTGGTTTTCATCACGAGGCTCTCATTATTTTTACTGATTGGGGGGGTCATTATTTTTCCCTTTTGTTCTTCTTTTGGTTTTATTTTCTTCATTTGTCTGTACATTTTGTGTGTACATTTTCCTGTATTTGATCTTCATTTAAATCACTTTTTCTTTTCTTTTGTTTAACCTGTTTAGAAACCAAAATTTGCTTTCTGTGTGCCATCTTTTTATCAACTTGATAAATGTCTATAAGGTCTTTCCGAAATTGTCCAAAAATCACAAGTAAATAGAGTTTAACAATTTTTTTAAAAATAATATTCATTATTTCCTGTTTATCAGCACTTGTTTCTTCTCTATTTAAAAGTTCACTTGTTTCTTCTGTGCCCTGATTTTCAATAACACTGTAAAAGCTTTGAAATAAATCACTGTTCTCACAAGTTGTTTTTTTACATGACTCAAAGAAATCACTACCATGTGTGTTGAAGTTTTCACTGGTAATCATAGCCAGGCAAAATTCTGAAAGTTTTATGAAAAATTTGAATAATGGATCAGAAATATTAGTGAGTCCTCTGTTAAGATTGTGCTTTCTGGTTGTATCTAACAATGAATTAGGTTCAGTACAATTCCCAAGAATGTATTGTTCATCTACTCTTAAGAAATCCATAATTTGTAGAGCACACACTGCTTCATCATAACTGTTGTCCTTCTACAGTTTTTGTATACCTTAAAGCTTTCTTTTTGTTGATCATCTTAAACCTTATTTTAGCAATGCAATATCCACCAATGTATCTAATCCTTGGGCGTGATGCGTTTGTTACAGATCTTATTGATAGATTTTTCTCAGAACTTGGGTAAACTTCAGCCTTTTTCTGAAGTAGATATTTCCTAATGTCTGCAGATATATTGAAACATACATGTTTGTGTTCTGCTGTGAATGCTTCATTTTCAAATAATAACATGCAACTCAAAAGAAATTCAGCACTGTTCAAGTGTTCATGAATAGATGAATAGAATTGCCCTAGATCTTTAGCTTTAACTGGTCCTTCAAATTTTAGAGTTTCTATTAATGACATGATGTTATTGTACTCTCCTTGGCAAAAGTTTAAGTATTTCAACCTATCTAAATTATTTAGAATACAGTTTGTATTGTACCGAAAAGGAGTTCATCTGTTTTCAGTTTTTCTGTTATCATGTTCAAATTCAAATCTTCAGGTATTTCTATTTGATTACATTGCAAATTTATTGTTTTGATAATATCATCAAATTCTTCATCAAATTCTTCATCAAATGAATTCTCTTCACTTATTTCTATGTCGGGCAAAATATCATTGTTTAAAACTTCCAGGACAGTCAAAAAGTTGGTAGCCTCTTTCTGCCTGCAAATAAAACAAATTAATAGTGTCACAATCTGGCAGCTTAACCCTTTTCCTCATATAGACGCTTTCTGCACCTCTGCAGCAGACGGGTTTTTGAAAACATAGTGACAAAAGAAAAAATTGCACAAAATGTGCAATTTCTCCTTTTGACACAATGTTTTCAACTTTTGTCATAGGGTATCCATTCAATTATAGAGATTTTCTATGTTTTGACAAAATATGTAAATACTTTTCATAAATCAAAGAAAAATATTTGTAAAACACTTCAAATTTTAATATGTATTTATGATTAAATTTGTTTTCATGGCCTTTTACTCTTGACCAAGTCTACTTTTTTAATACTATATCAGATGTATTGCCTTTACACTGTAGTTGCTGTTTAATGGCAACCATTCATCTAATCAAACTGGTTGAAAAATTGTGATTATTTTTTAAAGCTGTAGAATGTTTGTAAAGAAATATAAAAAAATATGGAAATAATCTAATCATAAACTGCTATAAAATAATTACATAAAGATTTCAAACATTATCAAAGCTTTACATCAATATATGGTCTATTGCATCAGGTAAAATATGTAGAAAAACCCGTAACCGTTAGTCACGCAGTCAATATATGATATAAAAAGGTAACTTATTGTTTTTGTACCGAATTATATATTGAAATATCAATTTAAACATAAAGAAGTTTATCCTTTTTAAAATAAATTGGGAATTTTCATATATTAACCCTTTCCCTCATATAGACGCTTTCTGATGCCTCTGCAGCCGACAGCTTTTTGAAAACATAGTGACAAAAGAAGAAATTGCAAAAAACGTGCAATTTCTCCTTTTGCCACTATGTTTTTCACTTTTAGTCATAGGTTATCCATTTAATTATTGAGATTTCTATGTTTTGACAAAATATGTTCAAAGTCGTCTGCTGCAGAATTGTCTTATGAGGAAAAGTGTTAATAACTTTTTGAAAGTTTGGACATTAAATCATATGGAGGCATGTCCATTTAAGGAAAGGTGGTACATTGATTTTCTTACAAATTACTTTTTTAATTACAGGCTGTGAAGGAGGATAGCAGTTTGGAAATGGATATCAATTATTTGTATGAAGCTTTCAAGTTTGAAATTTTGGAGTCTGGCTATAGTGTTAATATTGGAAAGAGAGTGTTTATTGAACATTTATTGAAAGTATATCCTACAATACAAAAGGAAAGACGTCAGCATAATAACACAAGCTGTACAGTATATAAAGGAATTTCTTTAAAACAATTAAGTATTGAAACATCTATTGAATGCTCCACTTTAGGAGAAATAACATTTTTTCCAGAAGAATTTACAGTTAAATTTGAAAACCACAAAAGCGTTTCTTGTGAGTTAAAATGTGAAAGTAAGATTAATGGGAATCATGTATACAAAAAGGTTACATTTTTCGAGAACAGGAAGTGGGCATTATAAATCAGTGGCAACAAAGTTGATCTTCCAAAATTATTCATTGATGATGACTTTGAGATGTGCAGAGAAAGTGTTCAAAATGTTTGTAAATCTGTCATAATGTTACAACTGTGTATGGCAGTAAAGTTCACTAAATCAGTTGTGGTCAGCAGATACCACACAATAGAAACTTTCAATTCTGGTGAGATTCGAGAAAGAAAAATAAGATCTATCAACTGTGATAAAGTAGTGCCTATAAACTCTATTTCAAATACATGCAGAAAATGCCAAAAAATGACATTTGGACAACCTAAAACTGAAACTTTGATTAATGCAGAAAAAAATAAAGAAAATGAGCAAACTAAGGAGAACAAAACAACTGAAAGTAAAGGAAATACATCAACAAGAGAAGAAATTCTAAGGCTGTTTCCAAATGCTAATGAAGATATGATAGAAATACTTTTAAGTCAAGCTAAAAACATTAATAAAGATCCAAAAGGTAGACGATGGAGTAAAGGGGTAATTACTGCATGTATGCAATGGTACTGCCGTAGTCCACAGTCTTACACAGCTTTTAGAGATAGTCAATATCTAATTCTTCCATCACCATCATTGTTAGTGTTATATAAAAACAGAGTTAGCTGGTTTAGTTGAAGTTGGTGAAGTAGGAAACCTTTGTCATACCATAAGAACAGGGAAAAATGACCAAACTCTTGGAAGCCATGCTCTTCAAATGATATTTTTGGGCATCAGTGGATTTCGTTTCCCTTTTGCTCATGTTATCACTGATGGAATTCAAGCAACATAATTGTACTCCCTTTTTTGGGAAGCCGTTGACACTCTTCAGAAGTTTGGGTTTAACACTGTATATACATGCATGGATGGTGCCCAGTCTAATAGGTCTTTCATGAAGTATAATATTTGGTGAAAAGTCTACAACATTTACATGTTCAAGCCCATGCAATTTGGATTCCATGATTTTCATGATGGATGTGTCGCATGTAATAAAAAAACTCAGAAACAATGTATTAAAAAGTGGAATACAAAAGAACAGCACTAGGCTATTGACATTACCCTCTTCTCACACAATTCAATGGCAAATGTATATCGACTGTTTTCATTAGGATAAAACAAATGCTGTCCAGATACACAAGAAATTAACAAATGAACACCTTTTCTCATCAAATCAAACCAAAATGAGAAACCATCTTGCTGATGAAGTTTTGAATACAGACATGCTACATTTAATGTTACAATATCAAATTTATTTATGCCCTAAAGGCAATATACTTGATGGCGCAATTGAATTTTTAAGAAACACGTCTATGTTAATTGATATATTCAGGGGTAGGGCACCCATAAGGTCAATACATGATGAAAGGTTAGAACAATTAAGTAATATCAACAACTGGTTTTTTAAATGGGAGACAGCAGTGAAAGCATCAACAGATATTTCTAACAAAGAAAAAGTACATACATTGATGTCATACCAATGCCATGAGGACATTCATGCTTGTATTATTGGTTTCGTAAACCTGTGTCATAAACTTCTGAAAAAGGATTCTCTACTTTTCATAACTCCTACACTTATTAACTCTGATGTTGTAGAAAATACATTCAATCAAATGAGAAGCACATACAATAGGGCAAACAGTAACCCCAATGCCTTACAATATAAAAGAACATTGAATATTATCATTCTAGGACAGAAAACTGTATCATTTAAGGCGAATGCTGGAAGGAGTAAAGACGGGGCACTACTTTTTTATTGTAAATTGAAGAAGTCAGCTACTAAAAGAAAACGAGAACTAGCGAAGGGCGACCAGAAAGCCATTAAAGTCATCAGATGCTAGAAGGTAAGCATGTTTGCATTACATTACCATAAACTGTTATATAAACAAAAGCAGGAGTAAAGATGGGCAGCACTTAATTGGGTCTTATTTGTATAGTCCCCTCTCAAGACGTTGCAAAATGAAAAAAAAACATACATAATTTCTGAACAATAAAATAATGTGGATGTCTATTTGGGGGAGAAGGAGCTTATACGAAGGTACATGCATATGGTATAACATTTTATACATTTACCTTACAAGTACTTGACATCAATTGTTGTTTTCAGATGGTTCTTCAGTTGCCATATTAACAAAGTATACAACAGTGTCTGGGTGTGCCATACAACGACTGAAATTAATGACTCTTAAGTCCTGATATTGTTCTGGCCCTGCCTATAGCCACACCAATCTGTCCAGGCTTAAATATACCTTTACAGTCTACTTCAACCCTGAAAATAAGACAATATGCTAAAGGTTAAAATATCTTTAATGTTTCCAGTGTATTATTATGTTATACAGTTTAAACTGTGAAATTAATGAATATACAGACTGCCATTTAGGGAATACAATGTTGTCTCTATTTATAGGTGGTCTTCATTCACAGGTTATATAACTTTGAAATTGTTTCAATGGTAAATAATACAAATTAGGTGATGTTGAGAAATCTTCATAGGTGATATTTAACACAGGTGTGACAGTACACATTTTCTGACACTATACATGTCACGGTTAAAAGGACAGTCAACACTGCTTCAACATATAAAAACAAAAGTAAAAATAACATTCCAGTTTTTAAGATGTTTAAATTGGTTTCTACTATAGTAAAATATATCAGATGTACCTGTCAAGAGTCATTCCCTGTGGCTTATGGATTGTTAATGCAAAAGCCAATTTAAGAGGTAACTGTTCTCTGGCTGCAACATCTCTGTTGTCTCTACGACTGAAAACTAAAATCAGACATCCATTAAATAACTTTTCATTTTAGTGAAAATTATTTTATCGCTTTCACACACATTGTAATGTAGAATATATATTGTATTTTTTCATGAAAAATAACTTTGAAGAAGTTCAAGTGTAAGAGTAATAATTTATGAATAACATGTATTTTAAAAAAAGACTTTCCTGAAAATTTAAGCTTTTTAATTGGAATCTTCATGTCAAGAGATGGAAACTCTACCACTGGTCCATCGTCATCAATATCATAGACCACGCCCCTAAGTCCATTTACAAGCTTGTCCGAAAGGTTTCGAAGTAAAATAACTGGGACTCCTATTTTCAGCCATAATATACATGGTGCAAGAATATTTGACAAGTACCTACTTTTCCCATTATCACTTGAAATGTACTCAAATATTGTTCCAGGAAAGTCTATCGAAGAGTTTCTGTTGAAATCATCAACTTCATCATTTGTTGAAAATAGTTTTATACTATCCTCTTCATTAGAAAGTGGTCTGGTAAGGCTTTTCATGAACTGAATGCTTTCATTTGATGTTGAGCCATGTGAAACTTCCTGAATGGCTTTTATGAAACGATCCTCAGTCTGGCGAACAACATTTGTGAGAGTGACTCTATGTTTAAAAGTAGTTTGAAATATGTTGCTGGTAAAACAAAATTCTCCATCTTCATTGCAAAGTGAGTTAGGCACTGGGGAAAGTTGAAAAAAGTCTCCACATAAAACAAGTTGAATGCCACCAAATAGGAAGTTTTCATTCTTCAAAGAACACACTGCATTCAAGCTGTTAAACATATTTTTTCTCAACATTTAGCATTCATCAATAATTAACAAATCAGTATTTTTAATATTGTTAACTGTTTGGGCATACTTTACATTGTTATTTAAAACACAGTTTATTTCTGATGGAGAAAAGCGGCCATCATCTATCCCTGACCAGCGATGTATGGTTTGGGCTTTCACTGGAATGTTTTTATACACCGAACATGCTATACATGTGGTGCAAGTCAAGGCAACACGTTTTCGCGATTCAACAGCTCCACGAACTATCTCCTGTATTAGAAATGATTTTCCAGTTCCAGCAGCCCCTAATATTAACACATTGTGACCATTTAACACTAGACTCAGTGCTTCTTGTCATTGTCACACGGTCCCTTGTCACACTACTTTCACTTTCAAACGTATGTTTACCAAATTATTGGTTTCACTATTCATAAGGATATAGTCAATGATGCGGGGAACCAGCCAATTAGTTTACCACAAGGACTTCCGGGTCAATTTTTAGGAAAACAGTCGATGAAACATTGACGGTAAAAAATAAGTTTTTATCGAAGACTGGCTGTACTTCGTCGAACGAGAGAAAATCTCTGGTGGTAAGTTTGAAATAATTGTTGATTTCATTATTTGCAATAGTTTATTCGGCTCTAAAAGCTTTAACGAATGCATTTGTTACATGTTTGTGTAT
>JAUELF010268927.1:0-10969 GCA_031471495.1 Clinocardium nuttallii | reverse complement strand
GCCCCTTTTTGGACTTAGAATGTTGGTCAAACCTTTGCATGCAAGGCCTTTTCTCAGACACTGTGTATGCTGTTGCTACGAAACTTCAAACACTTATTCAGGGTCATTAGATGACCTTGTATGCTAAGCCTAATAACTCTGGAATGGATTTTGACTGAATTGTGCCCCTTTTTGGACTTAGAATGTTGGTCAAAGCTTTGCGTGCAATAGGTGATACTGTGTGACTTTACCTAATGCTATTACTGTTCTAAAGTAGGCCCTGACAGACGATGGCCCTGATAGGCGAGATATACTGTCCTCCGACAACTCTTGTTAGATCTTGATATGGCGAGACCGGGAATCGAACCCGCAGCTGAGGCAGACGCTCTGTCACAACAGCACCGAGGTGTGAAGCATCATAGTAGCATCAGGAGAAGGATTGTTACCGGAAATATGTAATCTGATTGTAGGCGCGTTTTATATTTAACAATTCGACGGTCAAATTTGCATCAGACGACTTTGATAAAACCTGTTGAAATTCTCTATGAACATTTATTTGCCAATGTATAAGATAAAGTTGAAAACATTGTGGGGAAAGGAGAAATAGATTGTTATGAGCAATTTTCTCCTTTTGCCACAACATTTGTAAAAGTCGTCTTCTGCAGAGACGTCACAAATCGACTCTGTTTAAGAATTATAGCAAACTTCTATGCCTTATATGCGCGCACACAAATGCAGGTATAAACATGTTATTAACAACGACTGTTGAACTTTATACAATTTAAATTTAATGTGCGTTCACAAGATTGGCATTGACATAACACAATTAATAAATGCAAAAACAAACTATGAACCTTCTTTTCCTTCACAAATAAATGTACACGCATCAGTCATTGTATATTCAACAACAAAAAAAACATATGCGTAATGCACATGTTTAGGTATTGCTTTTTTGACTCTTTAGAAATGTTCGGGTTATTTGTTTGCTTTCACGCCGCTTTTAACATTACATCACTACGTTTCCTGTGTAAGTTACCAGTACTACTGAGACATATATGCTTTCACTAACGAGTCGGCACCTGAGCGCCAAGGAGGGAACACCATTACTATCAAGTCTTTTGTATGACCCGGTCGTAGATCGAACCGGCGACCTCCAATACTGAGACTGACGCTCACCATAACACCTCCGAGCCGATGAATTATTGGGTAAACACCGAGGGCAACGGGATGTCATGCTTCGAAGGTTGTTGTTATTGGTCCCTAATTGGAATGTCATCAAAATCAAGCCTGGGTTCGATTGTTTTTTATTTGAAAATTACAATTTCCAGTCAGTGGTAAACTTCAGTGGACATGTGATAGCTCGAATAACTGATATCTCAACTATCTTGTTTAACTTGAACCGATTCGTTGAACGGATATATCTATAAGAAACAGCCTAGCAGCAGTTTCGATTGCTCAGACAGGCAACCAGAACTGCTGTTGCCCTGTTTTATTGATTTGATTTGATTTTCAGAGTTCTTTTCACTATGAATATATAAGCATAAATGATAAACTAAGCTGAAAATTAATGATTTAAGCATAAATCGAAGTAAAACTCTAAATTAACTCGAAGGAATTCATGGCTCACTATATCGCGAGGCCACTATATGAGCCGAATTACGAGAGAACCAACAGTGTTGACTCTGCGTGAAGTATCGATCCGGATCAGCCTAAGCATGCCGCGCAGACTAACTTGGACAGACACTTTTCCCTGCCTGTGGGTTTTCTGTTTCAGGAACCATTACTCTATACCTCTATCACCCAGACACGGAATATGTCGGCCCGGATTAACCTGTGTGATTAGCGCAGGCTGATCTGGGTCGATTAATTACGCAGAGGCCATACTGATGGTATTTGTCACGAAACGGCTCATATGTCAACACTGGTTACAAGTAAAGACAATGTCATCATAAACATATCGTATCTCTGACACCTACACATCCAAATTACGTATTGACGGAAACTTAGCAGTTAACTCTCTCACTGCCGAATTTCACAAAGTCGACTCTTCCATGTTGAAAATTGGACCACTCTATTTTTCGTCCGACGGAAAATATTGTCAAAATAAATGTCTAAAATGCAAACAATACAATGAATCTGCATTGTTTGCAAAAGCCTCAAATTGCGTTTGGCAGCGAAAAAGTTAAAATCAAACCTAAAACACTTTTCGATAACTCGCACCATTTATAGACAACGCTCATCTATTGCCCCTTTCGTTTTGTTTAATTATATGGATTACCTCCCATGTTGATACAAAAACGATCTTGTAGGCGACCAGTGTTTAATGCCCCTGAAACATCCGACTTGATGAGCCACACGTGTTGCAAAAGAAAATAATTGAAGCCAAAATATAAAGATCTGTGGATACAAAATAGTTAAATTTATAAGTCATTTTTTTGCGTAAATTTGATGAGTAAATTATAAATCGCTATCAAAATATTGTTGTTCCTGATGATGAGTAAAAAAGAGAGTTCATGGTTTGTCCATATTTTCTAGCTAAGAAGTGCGACTTTATACCGGAAAGAAACTCCAAATTGTTATCGGACTGGACTCGGATGTTTATTGAAATAAGATTAAAGTAAAAATGGCCTGCCAATTTGTTTTTAAAACATTTCCTTGCGTAAACAATGGCTGATTTTCGGTTTCGATTTTACTCTGAACGAAACACTTTAACTGCTGGGACCAATTATGTGAATCATGTGCCACCATTATAGAGCCAGGCCAGCCGGCGCATCTGCGTCCATTTTGCCAAGGTTAGCTACAAAATGTTCAACTTGATATTCCTAAAGTTTACTATGACATCTTCCAAATGCAAAATCCGTACAAGTTCATATTAAAAATCGGACATTGAAAGGGTAATCACTGACCACTTCGATATATCATACATTATGGACTTGTGAATTGTTATGAACAGCACCGCTTCCCAGAATCCGATTAACAACCTATGCTATGTGTCATCTTCACAAGCCAAGGGTAATGTGTCCATTACATTACCATAATTACTTATGGGAATGCTAATGTACGAAGTAGCCTTGGCTAGCGATGATAAACATGCGTCAATCGGACATCCTCGACTAATTCCGTCATACTTCTCGGGATTAGGCTATTAGGATAATAGTCGAGGTGTTCCGATTGAAACATGTGTATGCTCGTGGATATAATATCGATGTCTAATTTACGAACTACTTGACACTACATGCCGCTTATTTCAAATAATTGGATAATCATAGGAAAGTAATGAAGTAATGTACAAGGAAACATTACTCGGAACAATGGGGAGAAATGAAAACAGCAAAATAAAAAGAAACTGAACATAATACGGCATAAAACTATCATTCTGTACTTTCTAATCGAGTTGTTCCATAGCAGCTCCTTGCCCATTTTCAGCGCTTACATGCCCTGAAACGATACATATAAAAGTCAAAATGAGCGTTTCTTTAAGAAAACCAACGTTATGGACTATGCGTAATGTATCGATCCAGATCAGTCTGCGCAGGCTAATCCGCGGCCCGACACATTCCGCATCAGGGGGATATAGGTATAGAGTAATGATTCGTGGGACAGAAAATCCACAGGAAGCGCGAAGTGTATGTCCGTGTAAACCTACGCGACATGCTTCGGCTGATCCGGATCGATACTTTGCGCAGAGTCCGTAATGTTAGTTGTTCTCGTGGAACAGCTCATATACGAGAACAGCTCATATCATTAAAGCATTAAAAACATCAGCATCGACTAACAACACACTGATATCTGACCATCAATTAAACAAAATTGTTCGGGTTTTTTACGATTTATTTTTTTGCAAGAATGCATTGAGATTCAGATTTAAACACTGCAAACAATATTAAATTCCTCCGTAATGCTGCTTTACCCGATAATAACACACTAGTAAAGCGTCCCGCCGCACGTCAATGAAGTGCAATCCGTGATAACATGTGTCACTGTATTTAATCTACCTTTATAAATTATCATTATACAGATTTAAACAATAAAATAAATATTTAATTCCTCCATTGTTCTTTCCCCGGGTAGCTCTAACAGCACAATAAATAGTAAAAACTTCCGGACGTCAATGAAATGCAATCCTTGATAACAATTCAATTTCTTTATTTGCATAACATTTTACATGTTGTTGCCACATATAAATTATAAACATTTATAAAGCAATACATATAGTAGTTTCAATAATTGACACGTGTTGTATAATATTTGAGAAAAGTGTAATTAGTATCAATAAGTCTTAATGATTAGATTGGTTTATCTTGATAATTCAAAATAGCACCTTATTCGGATTTCAATCCATCTATGGTACCGTTTTAGATTCACGTTTAGTGTTGGCCAGATATATGTATTTACTAAGACTTCTTAATATACTAAGTTTATCATTTTTCATTAATTGTTGAAATTTATACAGTGTTGGCCAAATATGATAATTTTTAGGGAGTAAATTGGTTCTTAGTTGACGATACAAAGGACATATAAGTATAAACTGATATTCATTCTCAATAACGTTCAAGCTGCACATTTTACATATTCTATTTTCCCTAGGGATGCTATTATATCGTCCCTCCTCAATCAACAAATGGTGAGATGTACATCTAAGTCTTGACATTGCAATTCTGTTATTAATGTTATTAACACAATTGAGATATTTTTCGGGTTCAAAACAGCTTTTAAAAGATCTGTAGCATTGTAATTTATAAATTTGTTAGCATTTTTCGGAATATTCCATATTTATTTAAATGTTTATTGAACTATTAACGAAGGCGATTGAAAAGTTACAGTCGTAATATGACCCGTTCCGTGAGAAAACGAGAAAACCAACATTATGGCTTCTGCGTAATGTATCGACCAGATCAGCCTGTGATGTCCGCGCCGACTGATCCGGACATACACATTCTGTCTCCGAAAGATAAAGGTATAGAGAAATGATTCCTGAAACAGAAAATCCACAAGAGGCGAAAAGTGTTTGTCCGGGTTAGCCTGCACGACATGTTTAGACTGATCCGGGTCGATACATTACCCAGATACCACGATGATGGTTTTCTCGCGAGACGGTTTACGTATCTGTTGTCAAGAGCACAACCTTCGAGAGTCCATAGCCTATGCTACATGTAGTTATACATTTTTCCCTACTATACCTTTGTTCTAGATTTAGTTCACATTGAATTGTTTTCTCAGTAAATTTATAGTGTTTTATATGCATTGAGATAATTACAATGTATCTTCTGTAGAAACACAAATTGGTCCATGCATAACAAGACGATATGAAAATGGAAAAAATAACCCTTTCCCTCATGTAGACGCGTTCTGATGACCCTGCAGCAGACGGCTTTTTGAAAACATTGTTCTCCACTTTAAGTGATAGGTTATACATTCAAAACGAAAGGGTTAAAGAGAGATAATTTAGAAAAAGACAATATGTCTCTTATGATTCGAACCCGTTACCTCGGTATAAGAAGTTAGAGACAGAGATAGTCACAATCTACGTTTGCGATTTGAGCCGTTCCACAAGAAACCTACAGTTTGAACTCTGCGTAAAGTTTCGACCCGGATCAGACTAGGCATGCCGCGCAGGCTAAGCCGGACCGACACTTTTCGATTACTCTTGATTTTCTGTTTCAGGAATCATTACACTATACCTCTATCGCCCTGATAAGGAATGTGTCGGCCCGGATAAGCCTGCGCGGATTTCGCAGGCTGTTCAAGGTCGATACATTACGCATAATCCATGATGTTGGTTTTCTCATATGTATACACTCAGATACTGTATGTTATGAACATTAATTGATCGAGGACTCGGAATATAACATTCGATCCAATGCATTCGAAAAGTATGTTCATTCATGAATGTTTGTATAACGTTGTGTAAACCGAGGCACACGCGTTCATGAAACTACCATATGTACGTACATATTGTTCGATTGTTTGACTGCTTGTTTGAATGATTGATGTATTGTTTGATTGATTGATTTAATTGATTAATTGATTGATTTATTTATTGATTTATTGATTTATTGATTTATTGATTGATTAATTGATTGGGGCTTAACTCAATTTTCAACAATTTGTCAGCTATATCACGACGACCAGTTCATCAACCAATATCTTTCCTGGTTTTTCTCCCATCTGTATTCTACATAACTGTCGCTCACTATAATTGATTACCTTTTACACCAGTACATTTAGGATATTGGAATAAATCGAATAACTTTTGTCGCATTGATGTATTTCAAATGTCTGAAAGAATATTAGCCGAACTTGGGTTCGAGCCCAACACTACTGACATCCTGTTATCGCCTTATCTACCGATCTACCGATGCTCAAGTGCAGTGGACCAATTGAGGAAATCACGGTCATCGACGAAATATTTTTCACAATAAAGTACTTTCGATATTTGATCTGGTTTCGAAAATCTGAATTTTGAGCAACACGTCAGGAATATTGATTGATTGATTGGTTGGGGTTTAACGCCGTTTTTAACAATTTCTCAGTCATATCACGGCGGCCAGTTCACCTACTCATATGTTTCCTGGTTTTCTCACACCAGTACAACACACAACATTCTTTCCAAGCAACCGTCAGGAATATAAACGTCAGGAATATAAACGAGTGCCTGGTTTATCCATTTATCAATATTATACATTTGTATATATAGTTTTTGTTCAAATATTGCTATGACCTCTTCGTATATAAATCATTTACAGTTATATGTGCGCGAAGTGCTACAAAAAAACAAACCATTAGGCATTTTCGGGCAGAGTAGATTCTGTTGGGCGAATGATAAATTCGGTTGAATCAGGTACTGTGCAAGGGCTTTACATATATATATAGGTTGTTTCGGTAAATTACTAATAATGAAATACTAGTCGAAAATTGTTGTAACTATTTTTTAATCGTACAATTTTAGTTCCATTTTCACACTATGTTCAGATACATGCTATTTAAATAAAAATACAACAAAATTAATATTTTCTCTTTGAACATATAAATTATGCATGTATATCAGCTGATCTCGGTTTACATTGGTAGGTTAACATTAATATTTCTCTTAAAGAATAGTACGAAAAACATATACGAAAACGAGATCATTCTTTAATCATTGTTCTCCTTATAAATATCAAATACCAGCGAACCGGAAATATTTATATCTATAGCATATTTATGTTACATGTTTAGTTTGTATTTGCATGCTGGACAGTTAGATGTTATTTGCTTGCTAATAAACTGTATTAGTATTATTAAACACGTCCAACATCGCCAGGATTTCGTGATGATCATACCGGTTGGTGGATGAGAGCGGTATAAGGGTTAATACTGTTATCTCACATAGGATCTGAGCTCACCACGTCACAGCTGGTGTCGGGTAGATATCGAGAACGTGATACTCATTATTTGTTAATTGGTTCTCAAACAAATACCGTCGTGCATCGTGCATCATCTGGTATTTTTTTGAATCGGTGTCGCTGCAACGTATGGAAAGGTGTCATTGCTTTTTAATTAATCACTCCCTTAATTCACACTGTGTTACTGTGAAACATGTTTAACAACCGTGCACAGATCCATACATCATTCGTGAGAGTTTATGGGCAAAGCGAGACTGAGTAAACGAACATTCACGAAAGTGCCTCCCTTTTCTACGTTATTTCGAGTATCGTTGTTCAATTGTGGCATCAATGAGTCCGCGGTCAATCACACTACAACTAACGTTGTCATAACTGTATAGAGAGGTATGTGTATACAGTTTGTATTTTGGTGTTTATCATTGTTTTTATAAATTGTCTTTGTTAATTACTTGCGAATACTAAACAACACATTGTGGCAAAAGGAGAAACATTATCCAGAATCAGTCTTGACAGAAATGAGTGTAATACAGTAGTAGAGGTTAGAAACATTATGGGTTTATCCAGTATCCGTCCTCACAGAAATCATTGTAATACAGTAGTAGGTAGAGGTTAGAAACATTATGGGTTTATCCAGTATCCGTCCTCACAGAAATCATTGTAATATAGTTGTAGGTAGAGGTTAGAAACATTATGGGTTTATTCAGTATCCGTCCTCACAGAAATCAGTGTAATACAGTAGTAAAGGTTAGAAACATTATGGGTTTATCGAGTATCCGCTCACAGAAATCATTGTGATACAGTAGTAGTAAAGGTTAGAAACATTATGGGTTTATCGAGTATCCGCTCACAGAAATCATTGTGATACAGTAGTAGGTAGAGGTTAGAAACAGTATCGGTTTATCAAGTATCCGTCCCCACAGAAATCATTATGATACAGTAGTAGAGGTTAAAAACATTATGGGTTTATCCAGTATCCGTACTTACGGAAATCATTGTGATACAGTAGTAGAGGTTAAAAACATTATGGGTTTATTCAGTATCCGTACTTACGGAAATCATTGTGATACAGTAGTAGAGGTTAAAAACATTATGGGTTTATTCAGTATCCGTCCTCACATATATCATTGTGATACAGTAGTAGGTAGAGTTTATGAAACATTATGGTTTATCCAGTATCCGTACTTACGGAAATCATTGTGATACAGTAGTAGAGATTAAAAACATTATGGGTTTATTCAGTATCCGTCCTCACAGAAATCATTGTTATACAGTAGTAGGTAGAGGTTAGAAACATTATTGGTGTATTCAGTATCCGTCCTCACAGAAATCATTGTTATACAGTAGTAGGTAGAGGTTAGAAATATTATGGGTTTATTCAGTATCCGTCCCCACATAAATCATTGTGATACAGTAGAAGAGGTTAGAAACATTATTGGTTTATCGAGTATCCGTCCTCACAGAAATCATTATAATACAGTAGTAGGTAGAGGTTAGAAACATTATTGGTTTATTCAGTATCCGTCCTCACAGAAATCATTATAATACAGTAGTAGGTAGAGGTTAGAAACATTATGGGTTTATTCCGTATCCGTCCTCACAGAAATAATTGTAATACAGTAGTAGAAGTTAGAAACATTATGAGTTTATTCAGTATTCGTTCTGATTAAAATCATTGTGATACAGTAGTAGGTAGAAGTTAGAAACATTATGAGTCTATTCAGTATTCGTTCTGATTAAAATCATTGGGATACAGTTATAGACGTTAGAAACAATATGGGTTCATCAAGTATCCGTTCTGACGGAAATCATTGTGATACAGTAGTAGCGATGTTCAACCTCTAAGCCAATTAATGAACAGTTATGTTTTGATGTTTTGATGGTCTGTTTCTAGACGACAGCCGTTATGCATAAAATGCATATAAAATTTCCAAAGATAACAAAACCTGTCTGCTCCTGCCTTTCCCTTAGCAAACTAATGATGTGATTATGCCAATTTACCAGTCAGACAGATACGCTACAAAAATAACTTAAGTTTGTTAATAAAAAAACATATTTACACCAAGTTCATCTTACATAAGCGATAAGAGCCATACTATAGACTTAACTTAGATTATTATGATATATTTGTTCATTTCTTGAATTAGATAAACTTATGCACAACTAGTTAACAAAGTGTTGAAAGGGATAATTGAGAGGAAAACGTATTTGACATGCAACAATTTATCAACTACGAAGAGTTCTAATCGCTTCCTAATTGTTTTGTTGTTTATTTATCCTGCATTCTAACGGAAGTTTATCATGTGTAACAAAATTAAATGCATTCTATAGGTGTCTTCAAACAGTATTTACGAAGGCAAAGACAGTCATTAATAAGTTTGCACGCTACCCTCCGTCTACATCCGTCTACATCGTTCGACTTATTCATTTTTGAATCAATCCTTTTAAATAGCTTCATAAATATGCAGTTACTCTTAAAACATCAGAGCGTCGGCTTCGAATACCAAAGGTCCCGAGTCCGAAGCCGCAATGGGCGGGTTCTGCTTTTGGGATTTTTCAAATAAACGGTGCGAGTACTGGTTACATTAACTAGTCTCGAGGATGCATTAGCGAGAATGATTGGTATAATCTAAAGTGGTAAGAACTTAACATTGAACTATTGTCAAAGATGTGTTTATTTGGAAGGGTCAGACTAGTTGAAGGAGATGTGCATCACAGTTAAAGATGTGTTTATTTGGAAGGGTCACACTAGTTGAAGGAGATGTGTTTATTTGGAAGGGTCAGACTAGTTGAAGGAGATGTGCATCACAGTTAAAGATAGGCAATGATTTGTCTACGTGTACATGTTTTTGTTCATGAAATCTTTATTACCAACTGTCTATTTATTTTATTGCTCTGCTGTGATCATTTCTTCCGGTTTTATAGCCGATGCACTTATGTATGGATTTTTAAAAATAATATAATCGGCAGGTACATTTACTTTCGAAAATTACGTCTCCGTGTAGTGGTTGCAGCGTCAGCCTTGGAAGCGGGTTCGATCCCGGGTCCGTTCATTCCAAACCCTGAACACAAATGGTAGTGATTGGTTTATCGTAGGAAGATCCGGATTTATAACAAAGCTTTAAAACACAGTCATATGAGCCGTTCCGCGAGAAAACCCAACACATTGCTGACTCTGCGTAAAGTATCGATCCGGATCAGCCTAAGCATGCCGCAAAGGCTAACCCGGACAGACACTTTTCGCCTCCTGTGAATTTTCTGTCTCGGGAATTATTACTCTTTACCTCTATCCCCCTGAGACGGATTGTGTCGGCCCGGATAAGTCTGCGCTGACTGCGCAGGCTGATCTGGATCGATACATTACGCAGAGTAAATAATGCTGGTTTTCTCGTGAAACGGTTCATATTCATTACGTGTTTTAACGACCCCTTAAGCTTGATACTATAAAGTACGTCCTTATATTCGTTGCAATTACATATTGAGTCATACATGAACTATGTATTCGAGTCGGTCCATTTTCAAGATACTTTCGGAATCCGCTGTGGTCGAGTGGTTAGCGTTGGGGATTTCGAAACAGGGTGTCCCTGGTTCGATCCCCAGTCGCGGCA
>JAUELF010268916.1:0-10970 GCA_031471495.1 Clinocardium nuttallii | reverse complement strand
ACACCATTGACGTTGTGTCTATGATCGACCGATGGTTATATAATCGAGTCTTACAAACACTGGGACAGACTGTTATCATTAACGGACACCATTGACGTTGTGACTATGATCGACCGATGGTTGTCTTTCCAAGTCTAAACAAGGTTTACGTTGATGAGGTCACAGTTTACCATTGTCATAAGACATATAGTTCGATATTAACTATGTATTTATCAATCAGCTTAACCCTCGTCATGGCTTGGGTTTTTTAATGGTGTATTACACCGCTTTCAATAATGTTTAATTATATCGCGGCGTTTCCTTGGTAAATAAGTAGTACTGCTGGTCCAGTTATCATGGCACAAGTGAGTTAGACGTTTGTCATAACCTCGCAGCCCTACGCGCTAGAAAGGGAAGCTATTACTACCATGTTTATAGTCTTTGATATGACCCGACCGGGGATCGAACACCGAGACCTCCCGCTCCCGTGGCGAACGCTCTACCAATACACAACCGAAATGGTCATGTCACGTCTAAAAATCAATGTACTATAAGCGGATTCTATCAAAGATAGTGCCGTCTTGTAACGATTCAGTCTAACTTTGCAGACTATTTTTGTTATTTCATACTTGTTGATCTAGTCACTCCTTTAGCTAATGTCCACCATAAAACATTATCATGTTAAAACTTAAAAGTTGGGACGACATCGTTTCCTCGAGAAAATTCATTTCGATAAGATATACTGATATTACGAGACTTCTTAATACCATTAACTCTACTAGTAATACATTTCGGGGATACATATCGATGACTTAGTGGATACTATAACGCCTGCAGAATATCAATTTGCTTCTCAGATGATAGAATAATTGTATCAAAGTACTTAAGTAACCAATAACAACACATATGTGTTTATACATGAACCACAATACGTAAACAGTTTGTATACTACTTTAAACACAGTGAGCAGCCTAGTCAACGGGTGAATATACTGACACGTTTTATTGGGGTTTAACAACGATGGAAGCAGTATTTCAGATATATCACGGTAACAGCTCACTCTCTCGTAAACAGACCAGTGTCCAGGCTAGGAAATACGCATTGCCCGATGGCACTCTACCTGGCCGCCGCGATTTGGAATCGAACCCGGGACAACACAGCTGCAAATCCCCGACACTAACCATTCGGCCACGGCGTATTCCTAAATACCGACAAGATTTAGCCGACGAAACCCTGGTTTATGTCCAATTCTGACCCCTTTTGTAAACAATGCAAATTTAGGTGCCATTGCTCAGAACGAGCAATGGCACCTTAAATTCGATTGTTTACCAAGAAAAATGATTTAACGCTTATAAAGAATTTATGGCGAGCTGATTAACCTTGGTAACACAAATACCAATTTTAGTTACAACCGTTTCACGCCAATCCCTCGATATGGAAGGACTTTTACAATCAGGCAATCAACCTAAGTGGAATTGTGGATACGGATTCTCTCTCTCTCTCTCTCTCTCAGTTTATCAACTTCTGAATAAATATATAAGACACGAATCCTGCATTTAATGTATCACTTCATACAAATGTCTCACATCTGCCAACTGATATTCGGGAAATATCATCGATCGTATTTTTAGAATAAATTCGTATTACCTTCCTTACGAACATTCACATGTCCAATGCAATAGTTATGTATAACTATAATGACACATACCACGAGCAATGCATTATGCGGACATTGTCGAAAATCATAACGAATGAATCCGCCGAAGTTGGTAGGTAGCGTTGGTGAATTGAATACGGAAGTACCAAGGCCGATCCCTTTTCGCGCAGGTTGTGGGCCAATAGGCAATGCATAGTTTCCAGGGTTATACTATTATTTCATCGTGTATGCATCCGCTATGGTGAGTAGGTAGCATTGGAGAATTAAGTGCGTGGGTACCAAGTCCGATCCCATTTCGCCCCGGTCATAGTGTGGGCCAGTGCGCCAATAGACAATGCACAGTTTCCAGGGTTATACTATTATTTCATTATGTATAAATCTGCCATGTTGGGTAGGTAGTGTTGTATGATTGAGTACAGGGGTACCAAGTCCGATCTCTTTTCGCGCCGGTCATGATGGGCAATGCACACTTTCCAGGGTTATACTATTATTTCATTATGTATAAATCCGCCATGATGGGTATGCAGCCTTGGAAAATTGAATACGGTGGTTCCCGTTTCCACCCCTCTCCCCATCTGTCATTGTGCATTATTTGCTTTATGCATGAATCCGCCATGGTAGGTAGATTACGTTGGGGTTCAAGGTTCGTTCCCTGTTCCCGTCGGTTTAGTTTAAACTTATGTATTTACATCGATTGCTTCCTGTAGACATAGGTAGTACTAGCGTCGTTTGTGTTGTTTCGTATTAGATCTGAATACCCAGCATATAGGGTCGTCTCGAATTGACATAATATACTTTAGTACGCATGAGCACTTGCTCGGTAATTATGTCAAATGTAATCGCACAATACAACACACGCCCGTGTCATACAATCGGAGCTCTCTAGCAAGGTTCATATCTGGTATAAATGAGATTGTGTTTGACGTATCCGTACCTCTGTGTTCATGTATATACTCAATGCAGCTTATTGCATTGTATGTTTGTTGATACAAATGATGATTGGTATAGCTTTATTCGTGCAGTCGATATACATACAACCTGTTTCTTATTGATTGGTATGTCTTTATTCGTGCAGTCCATATACATACAACCTGTTTCTTATGCGTCTACGTTGGGGTTAATTCGAAGGAATTACTTCCTCTGTGTGGTCGGTTACGTTGTGTTTGACATATTTATTTCAAATGGATATGAGACTGTGTCAATTAAACCATTTATCTTCTCACATATGTGAATAAATAAAGAACCCCCCCCCCCCCCCCCCCCTCCACACTATAGTGTTAAAACAAGTAGCTTCGTTACCGTGGTTGCTCGGGACGCGAACTATTACATTTTTACCATTCTATTTTGACTCTAATTTAGATCGTTGGCGAAATACTACGTTCTGTTTTAACTATATTTTAATGACAATAGTTGCTCATTAAAGGTGCTGAACTCCAGATGGAGATCAAATTGTTGAAATGTTGATCGTTCTGCAAGTACTGTTAATAGTGACAACACAGTTAATAATTAGTAGTTCAAAAGTCACGAACATGTACAAATTTAGCTTTCTGGGTATGTGTACCCTGTTAAAAGGAAGCATAAACGATCAATATTTAGATGTTTATGGTACGGGTAATTCAGCACGTTTAATCAGTGATGATATTGCATTCTGAAAAAAAATTATTGTAAAAGATCCCCTTCTCTACAGATTTGACAAAGATTGTGCTCCAGCATAGGTATCTTCGTTTAATTGGTTGCTGTGTATCGAGTAACCTTAATCATGAAGCATAATCGTAAATTAAAGACGTAAATTACGTTAATTGGACTTGTTTCTTTGTTTGTATGTTATGTTCAGAGTAATTTACCAGTTCTCCTAGGAGGGAATGTCATAACTACAATCTTTAAAATATTTTCTATGACTGGGCCGGGGATCGAACCCACGACCTCCCGCACCCGAGACTGACACTACACCACCGAGACGGTCGAAAGAGCTGTGGCGGCTTTATGATTACGTACGATCCATTTGTTTTTTAAACGTATATTATTAAGACCTAAAGACTGCTGTTCCAGATATCAAACGCATTCCATGCGTGGTGGATTTCTCTCTTCCAAAAACTGTGGAATGATAAATGACGTTATACTGACCGATATTATGAGATCCTCTGTTTATCACCGTATAAGAAGTTATGATCAATAAGCTAAGACGTCTAGGGAATTCGATATATGAGCGGTCCTGCGAGAAAACCAACATTATGGCATCTGCGTAATGTGTCGACCAGATCAGCCTGCGCTGTCCGCGCAGGCTGACCCGGGCCGACACATTCCGTCTCCGAAGGATATAGGTATAGAGAAATGATTCCCGAAACAGAAAATCCACAAGAGGCGAAAATTGTCTGTCTGGGTTAGCCTGCACGGCATGTTTAGACTAATCTGAGTCGATACTTTACGCAGAGACCACGATGTTGGTTTTCTCGCGAGACGGCTCATATGACAACGTGTTTTATATGAACAGAATGAAACAGAGCATAAGCAAATAAGTTCATTATGCATAAACACATAATAAAGATACATTGTAGATAAAATAGTTGTCAAGCAAGTAATTGATTTCAAAGTTAAATAATTAAGTAGTATGTATATATATATATGAGCCATCCCGCTTGAAAACCAACAGTGTGGACTCTGCGATGGAATGTGTCGGCCTGGATCAGTCTGCGCGGACGGCACATGCTGATCTGGGTCTATACACTACGCCATAATGTTGGTTTTCTCGCGGGACGGCTCCAATATACATGTATATAACAATATACACGGGGCTCATTCATGAAGTAGGTCCATTTCTATCGACGGCGTATTAATCAAGGTGACGTTAGTTCGGAACCGACTTGCTCATTGCTTCTTTTCGGTGGTTGACAAGCAGTCTTATTGAGACTTGTGTCTTTCGCTTTTCACACTTGGGAAAAAAATGAAAGATATAAAAGGGAAGTAAGTTGCCTTTAAAGGATGCTTATTTTAATATGGATGTAAAGACAAAACCCATGTGACACATGGTTAGGAGAACTGGTTGCCGTGATATAATTCAAATATGTAGATAGTGGCGTTACACTTGAGTCTGTTGAAGTCAATCTCGATGAAGTGTAACACGTAATTGTCGGGGCATGAATGATGACAGCTCAAATGGGCAGCGTTACTGATAATGTGTGTGTTAGGTGATTAACACCGCTCTCAACAAGTAATCAGTTACCACATTTACTGTGCATTTGGCACTGAAAGAGTTTTAAAAGATGTTGGGGCTTAACGCAGTTTTCAATAACTTCACGACTTCCAGTTCACCTACTCATGTTTTTCCGCACCAGTGATTTTTCCAAGCAACTGGCTTATTTTCCATATAGACTGTCATCCCAATGATGGAAGAATGTTGGCCAAGCTGGTGTTCGAACTCACAACTCGCGCCGCTACCAACTGACTGATAATGTACATACACGCTGACTGATAATGTACATACACGCTGACTGATACTGTACATACACGCCGACTGATACTGTTCATACACGCTGACTGATAATGTACATACACGCTGACAGAGACTGTACATACACGCTGACTGAGACTGTACATACACGCTGACTGATACTGTTCATACACGCTGACTGATAATGTACATACACGCTGACTGAGACTGTACATACACGCTGACTGATAATGTACATACACGCTGACTGAGACTGTACATACACGCTGACTGAGACTGTTCATACACGCTGACTGATAATGTACATACACGCTGACTGATACTGTTCATACACGCTGACTGATACTGTTCATACACGCTGACTGATAATGTACATACACGCTGACTGATACTGTACATACACGCTGACTGATAATGTACATACACGCTGACTGATACTGTTCATACACGCTGACTGATACTGTACATACACGCTGACTGATAATGTACATACATGCTGACTGATAATGTACATACACGCTGACTGACAATACTCACAACTCGCACCGCTACCAACTGACTGATAATGTACATACACGCTGACTGCTGACAATACTCACAACTCGCACTGCTACCAACTGACTGATACTGTACATACACGCTGACTGCTGACAATACTCACAACTCGCACCGCTACCAACTGACTGATAATGTACATACTCGCTGACTGATAATGTACATACACGCTGACTGATAATGTACATACACGCTGACTGATAATGTACATACACGCTGACTGCTGACAATACTCCTCATTGGCGCTGTATATGTTACACAGTACACTACAATGTATTTGATAACTTTCAGACAAGTCTGCCCATAGACAATGACAAAAACTCATCCACGCTGAACAAACATATTTATTTGAAAGACCTCAACGCAATCTCTGATCAACTGGGTGTGGGTGTAGCCTCCCTAGCGACTCGCTTTTTTTTTAATAGCAAGTGCTGCCAAATCCGGAGGGGCTGACTTTGCCAGTCAAGCGATTTTGCAAAAATGGCCTGTATTATAAAGCAAGTGTTCGCTTATCTCGCTTAAATAGACGGAAAGTAAGTGTGACATAAAGACGGACGAAGCTTTGTTGTGTCCAAATCACGAAAATGATAAAATGAAACCAACAATATGGTCTCTGCGTAATGTATCGACCCAGATCAGCCTGCACATTCCGTCTCAGGGGGGAATAGGTATCAACACAGAGTAATGATTCCTAAACTGAAAGTCCACAGGAGGCGAAACGTGTCTGTCCGGTAAAGCCAATTACCTTCGAAATGGTAGTAATGACTCTGCCCTCCTTGACGCATTACGACTCGCTGGTGTCATGATAAATTGACCAGTAGTACTGGTGACTTACCCAAGAAACGCCGTGATATAACTGAACAAATGTTGAAATCGGCGTAAAATACCATACACTCAATCAATGCGTGCTAGGGAAAGTTAAATACACCCTGTACCCGCATCTGTTAAATAATGGAGTCTCGCTAATTCAAAAGATTCTTTGCAACATGTTCCTTTATTATAAATAATGTTTACCTTTTCCAATGGACAGGCTCCAATAATAACTGTATTAGTGCATTGTTTTATGTAAGATGAGGGTGTTATACCATTTTCAACATTATTTCAGTTATATCACGACAACAGTTCACTTATTCATAATCCTTAACAAACCAGTACAGTAAGCTAGGAAATGTGCCTTTCCCAAGGGCGCTCCACCATAACTACCCCAACTGGGGATCTTACCTGGGACACCTGGTTTCCAAATCCCTGATGCCAACCTGATTCCTCTAGTACAATGTAATTATTATTATTTGGGGGGGGGGGGATAATCATTCACAAGTTTTGCATAAGGATTATCTGTGTCTGATGAATGTATTCACCATCAGTGTTAGGACATATTTGTTGTTAGCCAACGTGAACCAACCCTTCCACTGCCGAATTTCACAAAGTCGAATCCAGAATATTGGTCCAGATATATTTTCGTCCAACGGGCAATTTGGTAAAATTTAATGTCTAAGTGACAAACAATGCAGATATCAGGATATATCGTCACGAGTTGTCTCTCCTGAACCTGCATTGTTCGCAAACGCCTTCTTTTTACTTTGGCAGTGAAAGGGTTAAATAAGTTTTAAACGACGAAAAAGATGATAAGACATTGTCCTGATCGTTTTGCCGTAAAGCACGTTGTGTCTTTACGATTCAAAAACTGGGAGATTAGATTAGCTTTGCTTCAAATCAACCGCTGTGGTGTTGTTGTAAATCGCCTACCTATGGTGTGGGAGATAGCGAATTATCTCCCCTGTCGAATCTTATGAAATTCTGTTAAAATAGTAGTAATGGAACCTTTTCTTGTAACTTACCCAGGAAACACCGCGATAACGCTGATACATTGTCGAAAACCGCGTAAATCACCTTAGGAACCGTCCCGCGAGAAAACAAACACAATGGCATCTGCGTAATGTATCGACCCCGATCAGCATGCGCTGTCCGCGCTGACTGATCTGCGCCGACACATTCCGTCCCAGGGTGATAGAGGTATAGAGTAATCAGTCATGGAACAGAACATCCACAGGAGGCGAAAAGTGTCTATTCGGGTAAAATGCTTATGCTGATCCGGGTCGATACTTTACGCTGAGTCCACAATGTTGGTTTTCTCGCGAGACGGCTCATATATGAACAGCCCGTTACTGACACAATATCACCTGCTTGTGCATTCATGCTAACGATCTGAAAGAGTACTGCTTGACAGATGTAGCATGAAACCAAATAGGATTTCGTTGATGAGCTGGCTGATCTGGATCTCAATTGACCGCTTAACATAAATCTAGTATATAAATAGTAAATAGTAAATACACATTACACATCAATGTGTTATTTTAGCTGTATGCAATATATTCACGGCACGCATAGACCGTTAATTGATCGATTGATGTTTGGGTTTTATAATCCGATTGAAAAAAACCAATTCAGACATATCACGGCGTCAAGTCCACATGCCCACCACGTGTTTCGAGGCGTTTCACACCAATACTCCATACAACAGACTTTCCGAGCAACTGGCTTCTTTTCTTCATAGACTGTTAGACTATTGGTGGAGAGGTTGAGTGACGAATGGCGTTAGTTGCATATCCTAAGGCTACCGTAGGGAACCCGTATAATTCCTGCGACCACCGCATATCTTTCTCTTGTTTAGTATGAAAAAGCCAACTGTAATTCCTCAGTCACATTTGTTCTACGGATAGGATACGGGGGACGTAGGCAACGGACATCGAGAGATACTTGCGGCGGCCGCAGAGGTTCTGGGATGGCCTAATGATCACTTTAGGGCGTATGCTAATTATTACAGTCCGTAGGGGCTGCCATAGGATTATAGCGCGGAGTTATAACTGTTTTCATTTCTAGGTTCGCCGTTGCAATGAGACATGCCGTAGTCATGCCGTAGAGTCATTCCATGGCGACCATACGTCAGACGTACTGTGGCATTGAGTTTGCCGTGCGACTGGCCTAGGGTCTTATGAATTACAATTTACTTGTGTGGACCCCTTGCCTCGTGGTATATGGTACATCATTCGGGCAACGCAAGGCCCGTGTACGGCTGCCGTACGCTCACCGCACGTCATCAGTACGGCCCCGTGGCAGTCTGCGTCGTGCAAGTATATAATTATGGCAGTTGTTTGTTATATGTTTATTATAAGTCATATCTGTCAGAAAGATTAAACACAAAGTAATATAAAGATAGCGCTGGTTATTCTTCAACGGCTTAGACTGTGATACCTGCGGATGCAGCTGAGGTTGGAGCATTGCGAGCTAATAGCAGGCCTTATCATCGAGAAGCAGCGAGCTAATAGCAGGCCTTATCATCGAGAAGCAGCGAGCTAATAGCAGGCCTTATCATCAAGAAGCAGCGGCAGGCCTTATCATCGAGAAGCAGCGGCAGGCCTTATCATCGAGAAGCAGCGAGCTAATAGCAGGCCTTATCATCGAGAAGCAGCGGCAGGCCCGACATCAGAGACAAACGCTTTAAAGCATATATGCAGATAAACTCGGTCTTCCCTTGAGCCATACCTCCGGGAAGAGAGACTTGGTTTCCCTCCCCTGAGCCCAACGACGACCACAACATGCCATACTTCTTAATCGGCGATGAAGCATTCAACCTGCTAACATGCCTGATGAAGCCCTTCACCCAGACAGAAGAACCTCACGCACGATGTACAGATGTTCAAATACAGGTGTTCCCGTGCCGGAGGGTAATTGAAAATGCTTTCGGCATCCTTGCCAACTGTTTCTAACCGTGCCTTCTCACCACTATAATGACCATCCCGAGACATCCACAAATATCACAAAGGTGTGTGTGACAATTCACAACCTGATGCGGATCCGCCTTCCAAACCTGTAGAATGCCAACCGTGACGAAGAACAGGCGGGCGATGTGATTGTCACAGTGGCATGGATGGATGCAAGCTACCTCACCGACATGCAGGGTGCACTACGTGCTGCAGGGAGAACCGTGCTGGAAAAGAGCTCCGGATACACCTCAGACGCTATTACAACAGTGATGCCAATAGCGTGCCATGGCAGGAGGCAGCTCTAATCCTGTGAAAAGTTATAATTGGACCATCAAGTGAACTTTAGAGCAACCACATGAGACCTTATGAAGACCTGTGCACTATAGGGTCAATTTTATTCTACTTGTAAAATCAAATATTGAATAGTTGCATATTACCAAGTGTCTGCTTTATCATTTTACCCCATAATAAACAACGAAAATGACAGCAATACAAAATGACAATTAATACTTTCAAAGGAAAATTTAATTATCTACTGTAACCGGGGTATTATAACAATACGGTTGTTGTAGAATACTATTTTGATGTACAGTTAAGCCAAAGAGTATAATGACGCGAGTGTCGAATGAAGCGAATGAAGAGCGTTCTCATGCAGTCGGTATGCTGACTGCTCGACCTTCTTTCTGTCCGTCACGTAACCCAAACATACATATATTCTTAAAATATTGACATCACATTTGGTACATAAAAGGAAAATAAGTCATTTGTAAGAAATACATTATTTTTATTTACATGTGTATTGGTTGTGCGAGTTTTTAACAGAGCATCGTCAACAAAAAAGAGACTTTAAATTAAGTTTCATAACACTGATATAACACTCAACTGAGCGAGTAGAAATGATCCAACTTAAATTAGTGTTGTGCCGCCTGTCTGTCCGAGTTATTCTTCAACGGGTACGCATTAAATATGCACAAGTAGCCGTTTGGTGTTACCCATTTTAAATTAACTGAAGATAGGATAATCATTTTCTCATGAATCTGACTTAACTGACGACACAAATATTTTCTTGAATTGTCAATGTATTTATATATTAAGACGTAAACTCTTTATATAATATACTAGTGAGTCATGGAATATGATCGGATATTGAAATAGCTAGATAGTAGTCATTGAATATGATTGGATATTCAAGTAGTTAGATAGTTGTCGACTAGTGAGTCATGGCATATTATCGGATATTCAAGTAGTTAGATAGTTGTCGACTAGTGAGTCATTGAATATGATCGGATATTCAAGTAGTTAGATAGTTGTCGACTAGTGAATCATTGAATATTATCGGATATTCAAGTAGTTAGATAGTTGTCGACTAGTGAGTCATGGAATATGATCGGATATTCAAGTAGTTAGATAGTTGTCGACTAGTGAGTCATGGAATATGATCGGATATTCAAGTAGTTAGATAGTTGTCGACTAGTGAGTCATGGAATATGATCGGATATTCAAGTAGTTAGATAGTTGTCGACTAGTGAGTCATGGAATATGATCGGATATTCAAGTAGTTAGATAG
>JAUELF010268905.1:0-10970 GCA_031471495.1 Clinocardium nuttallii | reverse complement strand
TCAAAAAGCCATCTGCTGCAGAGGCGTCAGAACGCGTCTATAGGAGGGAAAGGGTTATTCAAGATCAACCTTAAATTGTTCATAATTTGTTTATCCTTTACCTCATTGCAAGTGAAATGTGATGCCTAAGCATCAGCCAGTGTAAGAAACTGCTTCTAAATTCCTTAAGTGTTTTAACCCTTTCCCACATTATCATACAGCAAATATGCAGCAGATGATGTGTACAAGATCTTGCAGGGAAAATACGATTATTGAATAGATATTGCTCACCATGAGCAATTTTGTAAATGGCTTCAATGTTTTCTTATGTCTTTCATTTCTGAACAAGGTTGAATACGATCTATGCTTCACCTTTTCAAGAGTACTGAATACCACCAGTTCTATCTACACACAGGATATTACAATTTCACAAATCCTGATCCACTGTTCGACTATGATTAAGGAAATAGTTGAGAAAGTTACGAGATCCCAGCGACACAGCTATGTTACATATATTAAGCAAATCTTGTTGATAAAACTGCCCAGTGCCTACAATTACTGGATCTTTGATAGGGAATATTTTAGTTATCTTTCCTCAACAGTTTAAATATCCAAGAAACATGACCCTATCATTCAAATGGACCACTAGACTCCGCTTTCAAAAACAATATGGGGAAAAGGAGGCATTGCTCAAAACAAGTGATTGCTCCTTCTGTCACAATGTGTTCAATTATATATCAAGATTTACTTTTGTGTTGACCCAGTTCAAATTAAAGCTTATCTTGATTGTATTCAGATAGACATAACGAACACACATTCACTAAAATGTTATTTAAATCTTTCAAACAATAATAAATCAATTTCCATTAACCAAAGCCCTGTATTGACCCATATGTACCTTAAACTGAGACATCGTTAAATAATGAATTGCTTATGATTTTAACAATGATGAATTATCAGAATATAAATGACCGACCATCTTAAAATAGGTTGTTAAATTTTGAACATGATTTTAAAACATTAAGGGAAAGGCAATTCATCCCTTTTCCACTTTCAAATTATGTAATTTTCTTAGGTCTCTTTTTCCAATTTCATACTTCCCAAATACTGATTACTTTTGACAAAATTTTGGACAAGCAATTTATCCGTTTTTCACCATGTATTCTTCAACGCCACACATTGAAATTTCCTCTATCCTCTTGTGTTTTCATAGCAGATGCCTATTACAAATATCATAATATGAGGTAGATGGTTACTGTTCTCAACTTTTCCCCACTGGGTTGTCTTAAAGCCCCAATATCCAGAGCTCCAGATAAAGAGGGGGTATTCAGCTCTTTTCCTCACAATTTCTATTATTATTCTACTTATCCCTATGATTAGGGTTCTCAAAAGAATCGTCTTAACGAGACGATTCTATTGAGTACCCACAACATAGGGTTTAAAGGTCAAATAACGATTTGGGAACATGCAAAATGCCCCTTATCTAGAGCTGGGAATATCTACAAAAGATCTAACGATTTCCAGTGAACAGATCAAAGGCAAGTTTAATGGCAATCCTCCAGGCTACAAATCGTCATTTTGGTATACACCTTAGTAAACAATCAAACACAACAACTTGCTTTTTTGCTTGTAGGTTATAACTTTACTTTCAAATTTAAAGTTAACCCTTTCCCAAATACAGACTACTTTTGATGCCCTTGCAGCCGATTACTTTTTAAAACATTGTGGCGATTAATGTAATTTTATTTTTGTGACAAAGTTGTCTGCTTGACATTTGTTGTAATGGAAAGAGGTTAAAACAGATAACATTAAATCGAAAAAGGGTTAACATGTTTTAATGACATAAAAAAAACATTTTGAGTAGTTCTTTTTTTTCTTTTTCCTACTGTCAAACGCTGTCTGTAGCAGAAGTATCAAAAGTCATTTTATGACAGGTAAATCCGACTAAGTGACATGTTTTAATAATAACGAGTAGTGCATGGAAAGATGACTTCAAGTGAATTCTGGGTCAAGTTCCCAGCTACATGTGAAGAAAAGTAAGTTTTTCCATCATCAGAGCATTAAGTTATTTATCATTGTATTTTGTACCTGATTAACGAGAATACACTTAGAGTCTCATCAACCCTTACATTGTGAGGGTAGTACAAACGTAAAGCACCATTTCCGCGGACTTTTTAAAGTTTTTAACTTTTGGAAACATGGTGGAAAATTGAGCAACTACTCCATTACTCAAACAAGTTTTCAGATCTCTATCAAAATCATACATCCATCCATTTACCAGATGTAGACATGTTTACCCAAATTCTTTTCAATGCAGTACAGACTCCTTAGTTGTGTAATGGCAAACAAAATGTCGATTCAGCACAACCTGCGCATCCATACAGTCTTGTCACATAAAACCTGTAACACTTTCCCACATACAGATACATTTTGAATCCTCTGCAGCAGACGGATTTTGAAAACATTGTGACAAAAGAAGAAATTACTCTAAACAAGCAATTTCTTGTTTTGCCACATTGTTTTCAACTTCTATCAGTAAATAGAGCCTCAGTTAGGATTTTCAGTATTTTTGTCCACATGTTTCCCAAGTCGTCTGCTGCAGATTTATTGTATATCGGGAAACGGTTAAAATAGAGGAACCAGCACCAGTCTATCAAATTTGCTTAAAATGGTAAGGTTTCAATATGAATTGGATGGATAGACACACTTTCAGACTAAAGGGTGAAAGCTTTACAATATTTTGTGAAATAATCATGAGTTAAGACTCAATTATAACTTATTATTACTTATGAGTTCAGTTCACCTTGATAAAGGTAAACATAGAAAGCAATTTTTGTCGGAAAAAAGTGAAACCTTTTGCACAGATTCCAATAAATTTCAAAATTATCCTTTGGGTTTCATTTGACATGGTGTTGTGAGACAATTTCAGACTAAATTTAAGGTTTATTTCCACAATTTCAGATGCTCTTTTTATTCTGAAATATTTCCACAGCGAATGACTCGTATAAATATCATATCAGGTAACGATATACTTTTCTAGTCGGGTTTCAACATGACAAGATTTAATTGCGATACGCAGTCAAGGGTAGAGTTAATAACATTAATTTATGCTCAGGTAATAAATTCTCCACTTCATAAATATATTCACTCAGGGCTCTAGATACAGGGGCCTTTTCCATGCTCTAAAATCCTTTTTTTTTTTAAATCTTAAAACCTATGCTGTGGGTACTAAGAGAGATGATGCCTACAGAGATTTTGTGAAACTAATTCCCAGTTAGTCCACTGTTTAGGCAGACGGAGCTCTTGCTAAGGTACTTATTTCATGTTCTTAACCCTTTCCCACATACAAAAAAAAGACTGCAGCAGACAACTTTGAAAACGTCTTATCTAAAATCTGGAAAATCTGTATAATTTGAGGTATGTAATTACTGAAAAAAGATGAAAACATTGTGGCAAAAGGAGAAATTGCTCATATTAAGCAATTTCACCTTTTGTCACAATGTTTCCAAACGTCGTCTGCTGCTCATGCGTCTACAAATGGGAAAGGGTTAAATCCGCATACTGAACTGACAAGTTTGAGTATTCAAAATGATGTTACACAGGAGCTTTACTTATATATACAGCTCAATTTGTATCACTATCCATTTACCTGATTACCACTAGTTTTGCTAGACTTCCATTGTCCTGTCCTGCCTGCAGATGTATCTAAAACATTGTGACAAAACTTCACAAAAGGACGATTTGCTCACCACAAGCAATCTCTCATTTTGCTACAATGTTTTGAAAGGTTGTCTACTGCAGAGGCATCAGAAACTGTATGTATGTGAAAATGCGTTTAAGTACAGGGTAATATCAGTAAACATGGTTAGTTTCATTTATCTTTTATCTCCAATATCAAGGGAGGGTAAAAAAGGTGAAAGCCTTTCATGTTGAACATCCATATAAAATATACAGGTTCTGAAAACTCAACCAAAACACCTGCAACCTCTACTCAAACTTCAAACAGTATAAAGCATACCCATTATCCTTTTTTGTTAACCCTTTCCCACCTGCAGACGCATTTTGATGCAATAGCAGCAGACGACTTTTGAAAACATTGTGGTCAAAGGTGAAATTGCTCATGAGCAATTTCTCCTTTGGCCACAATGTTTTCAATTTTATCATTTAACAATCAAGCTATCTTTTATGGTAATTTTTCAGGTTTTTGTCACTGTGTTTTCAAAGTCGTCTGCTGCAGATATGTTGTATGTGGGAAAGGGTTAAAAAAAATAAAGTTGTACTGTCTCTTCACCTAACTGTTTTTGAGATTAGCTTTTTACCTGATGTGATATTTCTAAATTGGCTGCTTTGAAAACAGTGGGAAAAAAATGTTTCTGGAAGATTGGAAAAATATAACCAAGTTCAGTAACAGAGGTGGAAACAAACAATGTAGGAACAATTATTAACAGTATTAAACAACTCTATTTTTCTGGCAATATTGAGCTATTTCATTGGGCCAAGGGTATATGAAGTCTGACCCAACCCTATTTTGATTAAAAAAAAGCCAAGTACACTTGGTCAAAACTAGCCAAATGGATAACATGTTTTCTTTGTTCAGGCTTCTGAACACATTAACCCTTTTCAGAATAACTATGTTTGACTTTATGAAACTCATACAGCAAACAATTTGTCTGGTGTCTTGAAGCAAATGATTTCTAAAATATGTGTGACAACAAGGACAGCAAATGCTCCAGATAAATTCAAAATAAACATGGACTGCCTTTATCACAATATTTCCAAAGTCTACTTCAAGGTCTGCAGGGTTCAGTGTTCAGATTTATTGCCATTTTGAAGTCCCCATTTCTTTTGAATTCAATTTTGAATGAGTCATTCCTTTATCAACCTGAGAGAGAAAAGAGTTAACCACATTATGACCTCTTGTAGCTTACTTACTTCAACATATACCAATATAATTATAGATCTTTACATTTATTTTTACAGACATAACCTGACAAAAATACACAAGAATTTATTTCAATGTACCCTAAATATGCTGAGGAACCTCTTTTTTGCAGCTCATTGGAAACAGTACGTTTTAGTGAACCAATTTTAATAAGGACAAGGACTGATTTATGTTCGAAAACACTTGCAGTCAAAGTGAAGCCTATTTATCAAGTTTTTGTTACATTTGTGTTTCCAAGGGCATCATCAATATGACAGGGTTCTAGGGTAATTTAAAAGTTACCTTTCTCCAATGAGTATCAGAAAATTTAACCCTTTCCCTGAGACTGCAGCAGACAGCTTTTTAAAAACAGTGACAAAAGAAGAAATTGCTCAAGATGAGCAATTTCTCCTTTTGCCACAATGTTTTCCACTTTTATTCATAGGTTATCGATACTATTATAGAGATTTTCCATATTTTGACATAATATGTTCAAAGTCGCCTGCTGCAGAATTGTCCTGTATGAGGCAACTGGTTAAAAGCTGACCGAATACAAAACCAAGTAGGTGGTTTCTCTTCACAAAACATTGGGCTACTTGCCACTCACCTACAAACATTAACATTTCAGAGGGCCATTCAGCAGAGTCATTCATGAAATTTTTCACTTAAGCCCAGTGAATACCTTCTGACATTAACAGATTGATAAACTACAGCCTGGTGACCCCATATTGTATATACACTGACCCTTTACCTTATTGAACATCCCCTTCTTACAACATTAAACATTTCCCACATACAACACATCTACCGCTGACAGCTTTGAAAATATACCCGGAATAAATTGGAAATTCCCTTTAAATGAAAGTACAATTATTGAATAGACATGGTGACAAAAGGAGAAATTGCTCGTTTTGAGCAATTTCTTCTATTGTCGCCATGTTTTCAAAAAGCTGTCTGCTGCAAAGGCGTCAAAAGGCATCTGTATGAGGAAAAGGGTTAATTATTTCCAACATACAACAACAGATCTACAGCAGAACACCTGGGAAGAAGTCACATAAATGAGAATCAAACATTAAATAAAGTTGGACCCAATGTGGCAAAAGGAAAGAATGGTCATCATGAGCAAATTTTCTTTTCCCACAATGTTTTCAAATGTCATTTGCCGCACAGGCACTAGCAAGCGCCTGTATGTGGGTAAGGATTACATATTTCAAGGTTCATATCTTTCTTGAATTTCTCTCAAAGATTATCAACCTAAAGACCTTCTTGTGTAGTCTGATTTGAAAAAAAATTAGAATCTAGAAAATTTGGAAACTTTTTTTCATACCGATACCTTACATACTTTCAAAGCAGGTAGCACTAGAATATTATATTAAGCTTTTCTGACCAACAAGCAAAGCAGTCCAAAGCAGTCCAAGAGTGTTCACTGGAGCGCTAGATAAGGGGCGTTTTGCATGGCTTTCTAGATCCTTTTTGACCCTCTAACCCTATGTTGTGGGTACTAAACAGAATCATCTCAGTGAGATGATTATGTTGAGTACCCACACCATAGGATTCGCTTTGGTTATAAGAGAGATATTGTGGGGAAAAGAGCTGTTCATCCCATCTTATCTGTGATGTACAGTTAGACAAGAGTAAGTGATTCCATTTTGTCACCCTACAAGTCAGGTGACAAAAACCCCAAACGAGCAACTTCATCTTTTGACACAATGTTTTCAACTTTTACTCATTAGGTAATTCAATTATAGAAAAATTCTGTTTTTTGACAAAATATGTTCAAAATCCTGTGCTGCAGAATTGTCATATGAGGGAAAGGGTTAATGAAGTTGTAAATGACCAATTACACTGGAATACAATATTCATTTTCCAATTAGCCAACAAGTGACAATGTGACATATAATATCAAAAGCAGTCAGTCACTCAGTGATAATGTCTTCCAAGTTCAATCATATCATCTAAATATTTTAGTAACTGTCAACAAGATAGTAGTTGTAGCAACATCAGGTTTCAGTGAGATACTGGGAAGGAAGACAATTAAATTCCGCCTAGCCCCTTCCCCACATACAATAAATCTGCAGCAGATGACTTTGATAACGTATTTTTTCTTATGAAAATCTCTAACAGAAAGTATATTTACTGAAAAAAGATGAAAACATTGTAGAAACAATAAAAAAAGCAAATTTTCCTTTTGTTAAAATGATTTCAAATGTGATATGCTGCAAAGGCTTTGGAAAGTGTTTGTATGTGGGAAAAGGTTAGCTCTGTGTCTCATACTATGAATACTGGGTTAATGTTGTACTTACACACTGCTGTCTGTGAGAGACCTTGTATCATCGGTGAGGGCATCTTGACTGGATAGAGACTGGAGCTCGCTGTCCTGGGCCGATGTTGGGGCATATGAGTTATGGTAGAGCACCTGGCGCGGATGGAAGGTATTCGGTCCACTGGAATAACACAGAAATTCATATTGTCAAATTTGGTCCATTGTAATATATATATCTAATGTGTCCAAAATCGATAAATTTATAGTATATAGATCTGAACAAGTTGATCATCATAATATGCTTATTTCCTATTGGTATTGCATGTTCGCATAAAGCAGCTCCAAGCTCAAACCTTTTTTCAAGTGTTACAGACTCTTTCTGATGTCTTCGCAGCAGACCACTTTTGAAAACAATGTGACAAAAGAAGAAATTGCTCACAATGAATAATTTCTCATTTTGCAACAATGTTTTGAACTTTTTTTTTCAGAAAGTATGCCTTCCTAAAAAATGATATGGGGCTTTTCCAATTTTTTACCTAGATGTTTTCAAAGTCATCTGCGGAAAAAAAAGTTAAAGCTTCACTGAATTCCAGCAAGGCTTGCTTACAATTTTCAAGGAATCACTATTTTACTGATGTTTTCAAAAGCACTCGAAAATCTGTACCATAGCCGCAAATTGCAATGGAAACATATATTTGATATATATTATTATGTAAACCTTTAAAATTGGAGAACACACCGTTGATAATGATATCCAATGTATCCAAAACTTGATATCCCAATAGACACCCTAACAACTTACAGGGACATCAAGCCACACTATGTACTTTGTCACACACACAACATGTACAAATCTTTCATTTTTTTCAAAAACTGATTAAATTCTTTTTAAATCTCTATCAAATGATCATAATCTAACCAGCTGTCCAGAGAAAAAAGAAAACCTATGATAAACTATTTAGGCCTGCCAGCTTTTTCTCAGCTGGACAGTCCCTTTGATGTTCACTTTGGCCCCTTATGGTCAATAATTGACTCCTGTCAGCTGGCCCCTATTATCCCCTTTGTATGACAGATAGTGAACAATATAAAACTGCCTGCAGGCCATCATAAATTCATACCTTCATGCATACAAACATATCTAGGGAAAGTTCCTCATTGATCCCAATACCCAAATTAGCACCTTGAGTATATATTACCATGTTTAACCCTTTCTCTCATAAAGAGGATTTCTGACGCCTCTGCAGCGGACGGCATTTTGAAAACATAAAGACTAAAGGAGAAATTGCTGAAATCAAGCAATTTCTCCTTTTGCCACTATGTTCTCCACTTTTAGTCATTAACCCTTTCTCACATACAACAAAGCTGTGCAGCATACAAGTTTGAATTTTTTTAAGGAACAAATGTGAAAAACTTCTAGAAATGCATGATCATGTTATTATTATTTAAAGCTGAAAACATTGTACTAAAAAGAGAAATTGCTCATTATAAGCTGTTCACCACAATTTTTTCAAAGCATTAAAGATCTTCCTGTAAGTGGGAAAGGGTAAATGGAGACAAAACCATATTTCATGGAAACCAAGTATGTTTCTGAAACAAAATTGAGTAAGCTGAATAATACACAATGAGCAATTTTTATAAGTTTCCTACTAGATCTCAAAAGTCTAGTATATTTGTCCAAACTTTCTTGTGTTTCAAATTATGTTATCCCTTTCACACCTTCAGTCGCATTTTGAAGCAATAGCAGATGACTTTTTGAAAACATTGTGCCAAAGATGAAATTCCATATAATGAGCATTTTCTCCTTTGGCTACAATGTTTTCAATTTTATTTTACAATTGAGCTATCTTTTCTGGAGATTTTTCAGGGTTTTGTCACTATGTAAGTCGTCTGCTGCAGATTTGCTATATGTGGGAAAGGGTTTAGTATTGAAGGTTCAAAAGGTATCAAGGGTTATGTAAAAAAAGTCCTTATGAAAGTTGTTTAGACCACCAAATTCAAACAACTTTGAAAACATCTCGAAAAAGTTATGAAAAATCTCTGAAAACAGAACTTAAATTTGTGGCAAAAAGGAGAAATTGCACATCTTGAGCAATTCTCCTTTTGTCACTATGTTTTCAAAAGTCTTCTGCTGTAGAGGCGTCAGAAAGCGTCTATATGTGGGAAAGGGTTAATAATCCCCTCATCGACAGCTGCTTCTAACTGCCGACATCACTTGTTCTATAAAAGTGTTTTCTAGGCTTAAATAAAAAAAAATCTGTTTGAAGTAGAAGAGCAAATTGATGGAAGAGATAAGGGCACTTAACCCTTTTCCTCATACGACAATTCTGCAGCAGACGACTTTAAACATATTTTGTCAAAACATATATCTCCATAATTGAATGGATAACCTAGCTATGACAAAAAGTGGAAAACATTGTGGCAAAAGGAGAAATTGCACTGTTGTGCAATTTCTTCTTTGTCAATGTTTTCAAAAAGCTGTCTGCTGCAGAGGCGTCAGAAAGCGTCTATATGAGGGAAAGGGTTAACCCTTCCTTCTTAAGCCATTTACAGAGATTTCCTTTTATGTTCCTCCTCTCTTTATTTGTGTTCAACACATCAAACTTTAACCCACTGGAATCTAACTCGCCAACTTTCAGATATATGAAGTAATACTTATTGATCAAGCAAACTAAAACTGAAATCTTTCTCTGAAAATCACCATTTCTTAACGCAGATCGAGGATACTATATAAGCCTGCATGAATCAAGCTGAACACCATCATTTCAGCCCACTATGAATTTCCGCATACATAATTAATACATGTATGTTACACCTTATCAAACAATCATCAATTAGGCTCCTTTCATTTCCTTATTACACAATCTGGTAGGAAGTTGTTGCAGCGCATTGAGCATCATGGGAACCAATACCAAAAAGTCTGAAAATAAGATGTTGCTTATTTCACACATTATTCTCCGTTTCCCACAATGCTTTCAGAAGTTCCCTACACCAGAGACGTTGTGGTTGTCGGTATCGGATACAGGAATAGGCTACAAGAAAAGACCCTTTGAATCTCTGTTATAACAATCCCTTTCTAACAAACAGCAAATATACAGTGATTTAATTCTTACTTAGGAGTAGACAAGGTGCAGAAAAGGGCAATGAATATGCAAAGAAACTACAATGTACCAGATGCAATACCTATGGCCTTAAAGCCAATGTCTCACCCAAACTTGCCCTACATTTATTGAAGAATCCCATTAAAACTTTAACAGGTAGCAGTTTTCCAATGAGATCATAACAGAACAAACAGTTTTGTATCAATATTTGTATTTGTTAACCCTTTTCCGGATACAGACAACTTTTGACACCTCTGCTGTATACTACTTCCAAAACATCCAGGAAAAGGAGAAATTGCCCTCCCACACAAAGATATCAAAAATATATTATCAATTCCTTAACCTTAAATGTACGTTCTTTGTCAAAATGTTTCCTAAACATATGATGACATGAAAATTATGAGAAATAGTCAAAAACGTGAAGCCCCTTTAAACCTGACCCAGCATATTTCAATATTTTCTTTGGTAAAAACCTTAGAAAAGAGCAATCTATACTGGAGTTTGTCATAGGCTAAAATTTGGACAAAGAAAAATGAGCACATAATGCCATATTATATATATAAAACCCCTATGGAACAAGTGCACTTCCCACATAGAAAAAATCTGTAGTAGAATAATAAGATTCTGATTGATTGATTGATTGATTGGGGTTTAATGCCGTTTTTAACAGTTTCTCAGTCATATCACGGCGGCCAGTTCACCTACTCAT